>JANTPZ010148524.1:0-20053 GCA_025593235.1 Vachellia pachyceras | reverse complement strand
ATCGGGTCTGAATTTGGAAAATCCGTGTTACGTCATTGCGACCGGTATATAGAGATCTACCTTTTTGGGCATCTGTAAATTTTACTAATATTTTGGTCAACTGATTGACTTTTTGACTTTGACTTTGACTTTTCTTTTATCAAATGACCAAAATGCCCTTCAACTTTCTCATAATTACCATTTTGCCCTTACTTGCTCTACTTTTTTCAAACTTACTATTTTGCCCTTGCTTTTGATACTAAAAGACCTTTATGCCCTTGGTCTTTTATTAAATGACATATGGGTCCCTTTCTATAAGGTTTCCCATCCTCACATTGCTTCTAGGGCAAATATACTTATTTTTGGAATTCACACGGAACTCCGTGCCTCAGGCCAAGTCGAACTTTTCAACTTCCGGCCCTTAATCTTTCTTTCTTTTTGAGCTTTCTACTTTTCGACTCTAATTCATCATCATAATCATCGAATTAGCCTTTATTCAGGTAGCATAAAATTGTGGATATTACAGATAGTGCATAAAGAGAGAAAGGTTATGGGCCGGAAGATGCAAAGTCAGAACTGGCCTAGCGGATGGAATTTTATAGGAACTCCGCAGTTAAGCTTGCTCGTTTTGGAGTAATGTAAGGATGGGTGACCTTCTGGGAAGAACCCATATGTCATTAGACAAAAAGACTAAGGACATAAAGGTCTTTAAGTGTAAAAAGTTAGGGTAAAATGGAAATTATGAAAGATTAGTAAAAGTAAGGGCAAAATGGTAAATAAGAGAAAATAGAAGGGCATTTTGGTCATTTTACAAAGGCAAAGTCAACAGTTGACAACAAATTTACAATTGCCCAATAGACAGAGTATGACTCACTGATCACAACCATGATTCACGGATTTTTCCAGATTCGGACTAGATTTCTATATATAGAATTTTGAAGGCCAGAAAAGGGAAAATAATTATTTAAGGTATTATGAGTTCTCAAAGACCAGAGACCAGAGTATAGAAAAATTAAGTGAATTTTATAGTATTTTATAAAATTATTGCCAAATATACAATAAAGGCGATTTTCCCGAATAGGAGCAAAAAGACTCGAAAACCCCAGAAATATAATTTTCTTTAAAAATAGATTTTTTGACAATCTAGAGGGCAATTTGGGAAAATAAAAAGGGCTAGAGTATCAGTAGAAAATGTAGTAATTTTTAAGGTACTAATAATATTTTGCCCTCCAATTGCACGTTTTCAAGGTTTTAGACAGGATAAAATAACCCTGTTAATTTTTAATGAGATACAGGGGTATTTTTGGGATAAGAGTTTCACCATAATTATGAGGAGAATATGGAGATTAAAAGAAGAAGAAAACATCTCCAGAAAAGTGGAGAAAAATTTACCGGAATAAAGTTTTATTTACCGGTAAAAAGTGTAATCGGTAGAGGTAACCGAATGGAATTTGGTGTGGTTAGAGTAACCAAATCCTAACTCTTTGGTTACCTTTATTAGATTTCAACCAATGAGAAGAGAGCACATGATTTATAAGGCGGTGAAATCTTAGCCCTTGGATTAAAGTTAAAAATCAAGAACACATGTTAGCCATTCATTCATTTGTGAGGGAATTATTAAATACAATTTTCACTCCATTTCCCTCCCACTTTGGCCGACATTTCCAGCAGAAAATTGAGAGAGAAGAGACCATTTTCAGCAAGAACAAGGAAGGAAAAGCTTGAGGAAAATTAAAGGTAAGAGGCTTAAGCACCTAACCCATTACATATTCTTAATCCTTGTGGTCTCTTCTTTTTCAAGATTCAAAATTGGGGTTCTTGAGATAAAGAGTTAGAAAGAGAGGGATTAAAAGCCAATAGTTAGGTGTAAAAGACTCCTTGTGTTGTAAGGATTAATTTGTTGTATAGCTTGTAATTGTTTGGTTGTTGTTTGATGATTGTGTAAATTTTGGGATGAAGAACCCTAAGGGGAGATGCTGCCAAAATTTCCATTTGATATGGGAGAGTTTTATTTGAGCCAAACAACACATGGAAACCAGTGCGGAATCAAGAATTTGTGATTATATAAGTTGATATAAGTTGAAAGTTTGAAAAAAATCATTTTTCTCTTCTTTGGGAATTTTCGTCTAGGTCTGGAAAGTGGATGAAGGAGTGTTGTTTTGACGATTTTAATGCTTCCAATGGCTTAAAAATGAGATTTTTTGTTGGGTAAAGGTGAGCACAAGTTTTGGGAAGCATTAGAAAACATTAAGACAAGTTAAAGTGTTCTAGGGCTTATGAAATTCAAAGGGAAGTTTAATGGAGTTTTAAATTGATTCTTGCCTTAGTAATGGCTTATGTTTAATGGCCATAATGTTATGCATTATGTAGCCAAGAGTTTGGTGCAAGGAATTAATTTCTCAAGTGATCAAGAAAGAATTAAAGTTAAGGGAAAGGTTAAGAGCTAAAGGTAGCAAGACCTTCTAACTTAAACTAATTGTTGTGAAATTGTTTTAGAATTGTGCATGACTTATTTTATGAGAATGAAAGTGTGAATATGTGGTTGATGTGCTATGGCCATATGCATATATATATGTCTCATGTTGCACATTCATTTCATTATACATTCACACTTATTTTTTAAACAATGTCATGCATTTTATTAAGTATGTTAGAAAGTTTTGCTGTTGGGATTTCTTTGAAATCTCATTCTTTACAACAGTTTCTAGGTGGAAGCTCCTACAAAGGTAAGGAGAAAGTAAATGATGTTTGAAGCAAGTCTAGTTTATGCATTTGAAAGTGTTTTGATGATGTAAATCTAATGCTACTTTTATTCTAAGTTGTTATGTAAATATGTAACTTAAACTCATACATGAATGGTAGTCAAATAGCAGTGGATGCATGCCCTAGCTATACTCATATGCATGATCATTCATGAGCAAATGAAGTTAAGAGGTGAGTATGCCTTTAAATGAAAGTATGAAATGGTAAGTTTTAGTAAAAAGTGGTTAGAAAGTTGGTTAAACCATGAACTTTGGCACGACGTGAAACCGGACAAATGAACTCCAAATGAGTTGATTCCAAAAAAATAGTTCATATTGCAAGCTTTAAAATGAGCCAAAGAACACTGGATTTGGAGTTTTGTACGAAAAGTTATGATGTTCCAAAGTTTGACGAAAATCATGGAAAAACCTGGGAAAATGGAAAATTACCAAATGAATAGTGAGTCTTTGCACAATAAGCTGTATCAATTGGGCAAGTTAATAACCCAACGAGTATTTTTCCCCCCATAGAGGAACTTATAAGCTTCAAATAGAAATTTGAACCACTCAATTTCAATTTTTCTAGAATTAGTTATGAATTTTCAAATTTGGGCCAAAATTCTGTGAATAGTAACTCTAATTGTCAAAATTTCAGCTTTGATTTCTTTTGGAATTTTTGGCTATTCAAGGCCCAAAAGTGGTTCCATATTGCTATAAAATGAAGCTAAATAGGTAGTTAAGGTGTGTTACACTCGATGCTCGAGTATTGGTTGCTAGTGCTCGAGCATTCTTATGACAGCAGTGACGAAAAACCATATTTTAAGCTCGATGCTTGAGCATTGAGGATCAATGCTCGAGTGTTGGCTATGCTTGAACCTTTTGCTTGAGCATTGAGTAAAAGTACTGCATTTTTGAGGCACAGTGCTTGAGCATTAAACTCAAATATTCAAGTTTTAAAAAACATTTTTTTGAACTTCATAATTCCTGCAAAAACATAAAACATCAATTTTTTTATCATTAAAACAAGGTATCAACACTTCTGCTAGCCAGTCTACTAGTTTCATCGTGGACATTCAGGGTGAGTACTTTCAATTTTAATTTTTTATTTAAATTAATTCATTAATTTATTTTGAATATTAATGATGGAATGAAATGTGCAAATCCAACAGGGAGGGCGCTGAAGAGGAAGCTCTCATTGAAAGATGTTTCCCAGCTCAGTATTGGGTAAAGGATAGTGGTACCCCGGTATAAGCTCACACAAAAGAGGATCCAACCAAGCGTCAAGGATTGAGTTTGGGTTAACTCTGTTAAGGTATGATTGTAATATATCTCTTTAAATCAACTTATAATTTTTGTATGAAATAATGATTAACTTTTATTTGTTAATAGTTACAGTCTAAATTTGTTGTGCAAGAAGTGCACAAAGATTATTCTCTCTCAAAGATGGGAGAAAGGTGGAAGAACATGTGAAATGGCATGTACCACATAAGGATCAAGGATGGGATGAGGACGTCATAGGAGGTGGAAGTGGAAGTGCCTGATGTAATATCCCAAATTTCAGTGACTAGAAAGGAAGGCTAAAACGAAGGGCTATAGATCAGTAAAGGGGCCAAAAAGTAAAAGAGATGAAAAGAAGTCCCAAGTTGCCATTTTGCTAATGAAGAAAACGTAAGGGCATAATGGTCATTTTTGAAAAGATAAGAACATAATGGTCATCTTTTTAAAGATAGGGATATAATGTTCATTTTTGTAAAGACAGGGACAAAACAATCATTTTGAGAAAAGGCCAAGGATATTTCGGTAATTATGAAAGTTTAAGGGCACTTTGGTCAAAGTTTAACTAAAATAGTAGAAAAATTTTTAAGCCATCATTTGATAGAGAAAAATTCTATGATAAGCAAGTGAGGCTCAGTTCAAGTTACAATGATCTATGTTTCTATTGCGGGAATTTTATTGGTCATTTAATTTTTGGATATTTAAATAAATAATTAGCCAAAAATGATTATTTAAAATGTCTGATCTCAAAATTGTTTCCAAGAGAAAGCAAGAAACAATTTCCCTGATCGGAGAGAAAAGGCCGAAAAAATCCCAAATTAGGGTTTTCTTTAAAAATTAATTAAAGAAATTTCGGGAAGCCATTTGAGGAAAGAAAAGTGTGAGAGTATCAAGTAGAATTTTAGAAATTTTTGGTGACCTCAAATCAGGCTAGCGATAAGAAAAACACCTAAACATATTTTCGGAAGCATAAGGTAACTTTATGGAAACATAAATTTTCCAAAAGTAAGAGTGTTATAAATGTGTTTTGCCACTTGTTATAGTCTTAATTGATAGGCAAAAAGGAGAAATAAATATCTCAAATAAGTGGTTGAATTTATCAGAACAAAGTTACTTTATCAGTCCAAGTTATACAGGATTAAGGACAATTATCATCCCCCTGATTTGGCGTATGTAGGCAGATTTTTCCCTTCAATTGGCATCCCATTAATTTCAATTTAGAAGGCAGAAAAGTGAGAGTATGTTCTACCTAAATAATGGCCATTGGATTATAAGTTTAATACATGATTAAATCTCCACCTTGGATCATTTTGTGTGTGATTAAAGCTGATTATTCCCTTCACCTCCAACCCTTATTTTCGTGCATAATGAGCCCCAAAATAGAGAGAAAAATGGTGTGAAGAGCAGCCATGGAAGAGGAGAAAAATCTTTAAGAAATCTAAGGTAAGTTGGGTTGTGATGCAATCTTTTGCATATTCTTGCTCCTTGGACCTTCCTCTTCAGTTCTATCGGTTTAGTTTCTTGGATTATGCTTGATTTTGGCTGCTGGAATGTTAGGGTTTTAGTGAGAGAAAATGGAAAAGAGAAAGATTTAGAAACAATAGATGTTAGATACCAACTCTATGCATAATTTGGAGTTGATTGGTGGTTGTTTTGTGATTGTCTGAGTTGTGTATGAAATTTGAGTACGAAGTTACCTTTCATTCATCTCTATTTGGCACTGTTCATACAGAAGAAATGATGGTTTTGTGATGTTTAATGATGGGAAAATGGTTTAGGATTGTGCTGATGCATGTATGTAAAGCTAGAAGTTGAAAAATCACATTTTTTGAATTTATAGAGTATTTTCAGCCTGCAAGGTAAATTGATGAAGGAATGTGATTTTGATTTTTTTTTATGCTTCCAATGAGTTTAAAAGGAAAAATTGTGTAGGATATAAGTGAGAAAAGGATTTTGGAAGCATAAGAAATAATTTTGGTAAAGTTAGGATTTAAAAACCCTGAGTAGTGCAAGAGAAATTCTAAGAGGATTCTAAGTGTTTTAATACATGGATTGTGGTCTATTGTTAATGCCAATTGCATCATTTAATGTGTCCAAGTGGAAAGTTCCAAAAGTGCAAGAAGAAAATCATTAAAGAGCAAGGAGATTAAGTAATCCAGGTAGCAAAGTCTCTAACTTCTACATTTACATTGTTATTAATTGTTAATTGTGAATTTGCCATGTTGATGCTATATAATTGATGAATGAACATGCAAGTCCTTGTTTGATGATTGATGATAAAGATATGCTTTGGCAAAATGATCATGTAAGAGGATGAGGTTAGTATTGCATGTGTAGTTTACACGGCTTTTTATTTATTGCACAATTAAGATTATGCATGTTAATGTGTTAGTTATGTTTCCTATTGAGATTCCATGAATCTCATTCTCCCATAATAACACCTTTTAGGCCCAAGTTCAAGAGCAAGAGCAAAGGTAAGGTTATAGTTTGAATGACAAGCCAAGTAGAATTGATTATGTGCACTTTGGATTATTGTATTTTAAACTCTTACACTACAAAGTATGATGAATGTGCTATGTAATAGACTAAGCATGTTATATTATTATGCAAATTAATTAAATGCATAGAGGGCAAGAATGAAAGCATGCAAAAAGATCTAAAAAGGGTTAAAATCCCTTATCAAAGAGCAAAGTTGAGGTAACAGTAAAAAATAGCAAATGAAGCACAAATGATATGAAACTTTCCAGTATTTCAAGCTTTAAAATAAGCCAAAGTTTACTGGATTTGGATGTGTAGGTAAAAAAGTTATGATTTTCCAAAGTTGAGAGAAAAATCTGGAAAATGGAAAAATGACAAAATGAACAGTGTTTATTCACGCAATAAACTATATTAATTGGTCAAGAAATTGATCAAAGGGATATTTTTCCCCTGTAGAGGACTTCATAATTAGAGATTTGAACCACGCAATTTGGATTTTTCTAGTATAAGTTATGAATTTTCAAAGTTGATTGAAATTTCAGGATTTACCAAGTGAACAGTAACTTGGACCAAAGTTTTATAATTAACTTGGTTAGCTAATTAAAAGCATTTGATGGCCATAAAGTGGTTCATAATTGGTCTCTAATATAAGGTGAAGTAAGCTAAGGAAGGTGTTATACCTGACCCAATCCAACCTAGAAACTGGGAAAACTTTATCCGGTACAAGAGATCACCAGAGCAGAGGGCTGTGTCTAGGTGAGCTGCCTAAAGCCGCACCTGTGAGACGATCTACCAAACTGCAGAATCAAAGCCGTTCTCTTGCACTTATGCTGAGATGGTATAAATGTAATTATTTTACATTGATTTTTTTATTTGTTATCAATATACAACGCATTTAGAGCCATTTTATATGAAGTCTTTGACCTTGGACTTGTTTTTAGTACCAAATTAATGGTAAACTCCACTTCTCTCTCTAAAGGTAATCCATTGATTTATTTTGTACATACACTACTATAAAAGGTACTTTTTACGCCCTATTTTTAACCCAATTGGCGCCTTTTTCTAGGGGGCGTAAATGTGAGGGGCGTAGTAAGTAAAGGCCTACAACGCCTTATATTTGAAGATGGGGCACCGTAGGTATGTACCCTACGGCGCCCTATATTCTCAAAAAAGGGCACCATAAGTATGTACCCTACGGCGCCCTATTTTCTCAAGATAGGGCGCCGAAGCTCATGAATATTTTTTTAAAAAAATCCATACTGCTTCACAGCTATGACCAGACCAGATCTGAGAGAGTGAACCAAGGAGAGAACTTGTTGAGGGTAAGATCAGGAAGAGACCCGTGTCTCGGTCTACTAGAAAGGCCAAGCCTTCCACGAATCCCTCACTAACTTTCTCGGCATGATATTTCTTTCCACATTTATATCAAAAATCAAGCAAAACAGTCCATGATATTTCCCAGAGTGCGATTCTATACAATTTTACAAACCCAGGGAAAAATAATTGAAAATGGACCTAGATTTCTACTTCGAACGGAGAAAGAAATGAATCAATGTAGATGATTGAGGACGAAGGAAGAAAGCAACGAGATCGAAATATGAACACGACTCATCTTGCTTCTTCTCTGCTCAGCTGCCATAGCAAGCCCAGAAAGATATGACTTTGCGTAAATTCATCGACAGGTTGAAGCACCCTGAAGTGGAGAAGAAGATTGTGAAGGAGGTGAGCGAAAAATCTGAAGCTCCTGTGTACGATGGAGTGAAAGATATGACTTACACCCATGCGGCGTTGAGCGAGATCCGTTTAGCTATCCAGTGTTTCAGGCAGGACCAAGGATCTGTCTGGGGAAGGAGATGGCGTACTTGTAGAAGAAGGAGCAGCAATGCCATCAAGAGAGAGCTGTCGGTTTGAAAAAAGAGAGAGAAGAGCACTAAATAACACGCACACGATGATTTGAATTTGAAAGGGGACGCGCAACTGCCCTACGGCGCCCTTTTACTCATAAAAGGCACCGTAGGTGCGCCCTACGGCGCCCTTTTCTGAAAAAGGTCGTCGTAGATATACTTTCAGCGCCCTATCCTGGTATAGGGCGCCTAAAGGTGCCAAAATTTTCAAAAATGCCACCGCCTTCACTTTTTACTCCCTTTTTTAAAAAAAGGACGCGAATTATAGTAGTAAAAAGTATATTCTGTAGTAGTGATAAGTCAAGGCACTCTCTAACTACCGAAATATCATGAAGGGATTACTTACCTCTGCTTTAACTGAGAAGAAAACTATGTAACCTTGACATCCCTTTCTTAAGCATCTTACCACATCTGTCTCAGAAATAAAGTTCAATTTGACCTCAGCATATGGGATCGTTTCTTTAGGAGGTAATATTAGGGTTCGATTTTTACAATCAAACAGAACACTATTGGCAGATAACCAATTTAGACCAATAATTACCTCAATATCAGGGAAAGGCATAATATTAAATTAATAGAAGTGCAACAATGCTCATATTGGACAATGCAATTTAAACATGCACAATAGGTGACGGCATGTATACCAGTAGGGGCAGACATTATCATGTCATAAGGTAAAGTGCCTATAGTCAAACCCAAACACCCAACACCATTATATGAAATAAATGAATGGTTTGCACTCGAATTAAATATTACATGTATAAGATAATTATTTTCTTTTATCATATCGAGTGATTTACGAGCCTTCTCCTGGGTAATAGTGAAGACTCGGCTTGAGCTTTAGGGTCTAGACCCTTTTGCCACCTTGTTGCATTCTCGAGCAAAGTGTCTAGGCTTTCCACACTTATAACAGACATTCTAGCCTAGTAAACAAGGTTTATCTCTATGACTACAGCCATATAAGTTGCAGGCTTTGACATGATGGCTTCGCTGGAAGGTTCCTCTCCTTCTTTGTCTCTTGAATCCCTTTTTTGAAAAGGGGTCTCTTTCCTTTCTTTGTGATGGAGGAACTTCCTGGTCCCAATCTCTCCGTTGAGTATGGGGCCCTAGCAAGAGCATGATGATTTTGGTTGCCTTCTATCACCCGACAAACTTTGACTGCTGTGTTGAAGTAGTGATTCTCATAGGGGCAATTCTTTCCCTCAAGGATGGGTTCAATACCCTAAGCAGTCTCTTAGTATTCCATGTCTCATCATGTGTATGCTAGAGATACGTATAGTACCAAGACAACTATAATTATCTAGCTAAGTACTTATCAAAAGATTTTGTCTCACCCTATCTAAAAACCAGGAATTTAACTTCTTTCTCATCTTGAACCGACTTAGGAATACTTCTCACTAAATTGCTCAAGAAATATTTCCCAAGTTACTGGTGCATTCTTAGCTTAAAATCAGCTCAGTATTTCTCCACTAGTGATCTACTTCTTAAACTAGCTTATAGATAGCTAGCTATACTTTAACTTCAAAGGGACATTTCGTAACTCTCATGATTTTCTCAAGTCATTTAATCCATTTCTCTATGACTTAAACATCCTTGGATCATTCAAAAGTAGATGTATTATGCTTGCAGAACTTGATAACCCAATACTATACATCATCTCTTTCCTCTACCCTACTAACTAGAGCTGGAGGGGGAATAGGAATTTGATGAGGTCCCGATTGGGGTGGAGGCTGAGGGATATTCTAATTTTGGGCAGCCAGTGCTATTGCAACAGCTGCCTGAATAGTAGCTTCCATATCTTGCTCTTGATGAGCCTGATTTGCCCTCAATTATTCCATAAGCTATTTCTGCTTATTTAGCCTCGCTAAGATTTCTTGCATTGGGTCATTCTGTCTAGGCTGACCCTACGGCTCTTATGCATTATGATTTCTTCTTGTCTTACCATATTTAAATTCTTATTCCTTCAATAAAGAATAACAGTCACATTAACTTTAACAATTATAGTCTCATACTCAAAAAGCAAAATTACTCAAAATATCACTTTATAGACATATGCATAAATATCTTAGTATACAAACCAGCATTAACATTTATTCATCAGGGAACAATTCATTAGCAAGAGCTTCCAACATTTCTAAACAAACATAAAACTCTGGAATAGGAAACTCTATGATCCTAGTCCTAGCACATCGCCAAAGTTCTCTATTCGGGATGGTCACTATCAGAACTCAAGACAATTCATTGCTTCCTACCAAATTTCCTGCTAGTAGGTCTAACTCAAAGGCATATCTAGCCCTTTCTATCCAAGCTATATAGAATCTTCATCCTTGCAGAGAAGTATGATTCTGCAATCCTTGGGTATTTGCATCCAGAATGCACTCTATATAATCAAACTCATTGTGTCTGGATTTGCCGAAAACTATCTCCTCTAAACGAATTATATAATCTAGACTTATGTTTGCTGGTTGCCTTTACAATTCATTTGAGCACTTGGATGATACTAAGGTATTGGATTCTGATCCATATAGAGTATAACCAGGGTTCTTTTCTATTTCTATATCTTCTTCATCATTAAACTCTGGCTCTCTTAAGAGCTACCTCAAATATGAGTGATATCGAATCCTCTTCCTTAAAGGAAGTTTCCACCAAGGTATTGGCTCATCTGCAAGGTTCATCTGCTCTTGAACAACCATCAAGATATCTCCCTGATTCACTGAGGGCTCAAAATGCAGACTATCTCCTGGAGTAGCTGTACTATACTCGGACCCATGTCTATAAGGCTGAGTTACTTCTGCACTCCTATTACTCATACTTGTCTGCTCAAAAACTAATTCATTGATACCTAGCACTTTTAAAAAAAATCAAATATATGTAAAGAGCACATTCAAACAAACAGCTTAATCAGAAATCATAAGCAATCCAGAACCATGCTTTGATACCAACAAATGTTACACCTCACTTTTTAACTCAATTTAACCCTACGAGTTACTATTCATTTGGTCAAAAATTTCAAATTTTTGGGCCAACTTTAAAAAACTTCATAACTAATTCTAGAAAAATCAAAATTAAGTAGTTTAATCTCTAAATGAAGCTTATATAATGTCTACAGGAGAAAAAAACCAGTTGGTTCAGCCTCTTGCCCATTCAATACAGTTTAATACGTGAACATACACCGTTCATATGGTCATTTTTCTTTTTTCCATATTTTCTCTAAACTTTGTAAAGCCAGAACTTTTTGTATACTTGTCCAAATTTAGTGATCTTGATCTTATTTTAAAGCTTACCATATTAACTATTTGTCTGGAAAATTTCATATTAATTGGACTTTATTTGCTATTTTCCCTGTGGCATAAAGTTGAGGATTTGCCATGGGTGTTGGACCCATTTTGTACCTTTATTTTGTTCTCATTTTATCATAGCATGGTTACTTATTTTTCACACCATTTTCTTGTTCAAATTAACTCATTTACACATGATTAGCCAAATAGATACATACATCAACATTCTCATTAAGTAGAGGTTTAAGTGATACATAATACAATCTTTGCAATTAAGGCTTCAACGGAAAATATCTTATAATCTTCACATGTTCCTTATTTTTCTTCTTCCCCTTCCCTTCAGCCATGTATCTTGAAGTGTTTCACCACTTGCTAATTTCTATGTTCGCATCTTCTCCCCAATAAAGCATGCAATCATTTTGGCATGCATGGATTTTTCGTAATTCAAAACCATTTTATTGATAATCTTCTTTGCATAATGAAAAGAAGTAGGGATTTTTGCTTAAGGGAATGTGTTGACTAATAATTATAACATCATCAACATGTCCTTATCAGATATACCATATAAACACTTAATGCGATACAATTTAATTGAAAACGATAATTTTGAATACTTTATACACCCAAGATATAGAGCTTTGTCGGCTTAAGCCATAAGTTCAAAAAAAATATGAGCTTCCTCATTCATCCTATACTGAGGTTTTAGACCTTGTAGTTCACTTGGGTTACATCTCACGAACTCCAAAAGCTTACCGAACTGTGTCATTGATATGATCAACATGGTCTTCTTGCGCCCCCATTTGTGAGATTGTAGGACTACATTCTCTCAACACATTATCAGTTTCTCCATAATATACCCATTATTTATAACTTTAAGAGAATGATTTAACTATTAAGTGCTCCCTAACAATATATCTTTACATGCCAGTTTTTGAAATTACATTTAGAAAAAGGACAATAAATCTTACATTAATCTTACCATGTTTGTCAATAAAATCTAAAAGATTATACAATCCAGCCAAATATATAGGGGATATACAAGGGAATAATGTTCAAGTAGCAGAATAATTGAATTTCAAAAATTTTCTAATCCCTCCTTTTGGATCTATCAACGACGTTTATACAGAGTAGACATTCCTTCTTTATCACAATTCTTGAAACTTGATCTCTAGTGGCCGATGTTTCTAATCACCTCCCTCTATTGACTACTGGTATCCACATGAACATATCCCAACAACGGTAGGCCTCAGTGTTACTCTCTCTAGGGTTTCTTGAGGCTCACTCTTCTCAATCCGTATGCATGTCTGAAATGGTTCACGACTCCTCTATTTATATAACTCATGTGGGGTATTGGATTTTCAAGATTAATCTTGAAATTCGAATTTCAAAAGATATTCAATATTAATTTTGATTAATCTTGAAATTTGAATGAATTTGGATTAATCTTATTTGATCAAATCATATCTATTTAATTAATCCAAACAATGAGCTAAATGATTTAATTCATCTACAAATTAAATCTGAATATCAATGTTAGTTATTAATTTATCAAATAAATTAAATATTGAAACCAACATATAATATTATTGTAATTTCGAATTTATATATTGTTGGGATTAGAACGTACGTACATGCAGCTGAATTTTAAAATTTTATAATCCCCGTATGGATCTGTCAAAGGTGTTTAGAATCCCCGTATGGATCTATCAAATTTTAAAACTAACATATATTGATATTAATAATATTATCTGTATAATATTATGATTTTGAATTTATATATAAATAAATATATATAATTCGATCACCCTAGATTAAATGTCACATTCATTGAATCTCAGACATATCCTAGATTCAATGAATTTGGACATTATATCTCGTGTTGGATTGTTCTTGCTGTGACCCTATAGGCCCATATGAAGTTGGCTATGGGTTAAACTTAACACTAGCTCACAAGTCACAAGCGACCTCTAGCAAGACATTGCGACTACCCAAATCACATGAGGATCGTTAACACGATGCAACCTGTCATGTACCCATATCACATTCCTTTTGTCACACGATATCTTGTCAAGGATAAGTGTAGATAATGTTATTCTCCTATCCTTGACCATTACTTTCTCAATCCCTGAGTAATATGATCTTAGAAGTAAAAAGCCCTTTTGTTACAGTATGGTGGTACATTTCTCTGACTCACTCATCGAGGAGCTCAATAATATCTCTCTACTAATGTAAGGGATTCCCATCTTGATCATTCACATTCCTCCACTATGAGAGACCCTTAAGCTCGATCATATCCTTTATCATCACCCGGTCAAAGGTGACTTTTGACTAAGTTAAAACTTAGCGACTCTCGTATAGGAATCTATTGGGATTAGAACGTACAAGAAGTGGAAAAAACAATTACAAATTAAAATTTTCTAATCCCCCGTATGGATCGGCCAAAGGCATTTAGACCGAGGAGATAGTGTAACACCTTTTTGGTTCTTGAATTTACAACTTCCTTTACGTTTGGTTATCTTTTAGTTCCCAACGCCTACAGGCTTCACAAGCTTTTCGTGTTCTTGCAAACGATCTCAAGGAGCCAATGCCTCTGATTGTCTCCCTCTACCGGTACCTACACGAACAGTTCCCAACAATCTCAAGGGCATTGTGATGTGATTACATATGAGCTAAGCTTATGACTTAATCCATGCAGCTTTCTCATAGCGGGTCGGTCCAGCACCTTATACTCTTCCAAATGCCTATGACTTTGACTCATATCCCCATACCTTATCAAAGTCATACTGGTCTTACTTTATCTATGTTCCCACACAGATAACCGACCAGGGACATTTAGGACAACATTCATAATTTGCCCATGGATGCAATTATCATAATAAACATGGAAACGTTATGATAATTAAATGGAGAAAATACATTAAAATAAGTCATGTTTAAGGTACAATGATTGGCCCCTATGGCAAAATTTCCAACATATATACATATATAAAATTTGAATAAACCCTAAAATTAAAGCTCATGTTGGGTTGTTCTTGCATGCGACATTATAGGCTCATATGAAGTTAGCAGTAGGCTAAACTCATCATTAGCCCACAAGTCGCAAGTTGTGATATCCGCATATTTCTGTAATATGAAATAAATGCCAAACTGGTAGTTATGGGTTGAATTAAGATCCAAAGTTCGAAAGTTCAGAAAAAGAAAAAGACAATGGACCAGAAAGATAATGGTCAACCTAGCCCTAATGGATTGAATTTTATAAGAACTTCGCAATTAAGCGTGTTTACCCTGGAGAGATGGAATGATGGGTGACCTTCCTGAGAAGGACCCAAATGTCATTAAACAAAAAGATAAAGGGCAAGAATGGAATTTTGAAAGAAAAAGGTAAAAATGGAAGGCTAAAAGGAAAATGGCAATATGGTAAATAAGGAAAAGTTTAAGGGCATTTTGGTCATTTGACCAAAGTCAAAGTCATAGTCAAAGGTTAAAGTTGACCAAAATATCAGGAAAATTTGCATAGGCCCAAAAGATAGAGCAGAACACATTGATCAAAACATTGTGTGATAGATTTTTGAAATTCAGCCTAGATTTCTGTCTAGAGAATTTTGAAGGTAAATCGGTCGAAAATAATTATTTGAGGTACCAGGAGACCTCAAAAAGTTGAGTTCAGGGCATAGAAAAATAAAGTGAATTTTCTAGTTGATTCGGCCATAGATGATAGCATAAAACTTGTCATTGTCATGCCTTGGAAACGGATAAAAACAATTATGATTTCCAAGGATTGTGTTATAGGATGCAACCATAGGGTCGTTCTCTACATAGACTCGTGCACAATTAGTTAGTCAGCTTGTGATTAAGTTCACTTCGAAAGTGAAAACCATTTTTTATTCAAAATTGTATAAAATTGAAACTGAAATATAAAACAAAGTTCCTTTTTGAGATTTTTGGATTGTGGGAATGCAATGAAAAACAGATTTGAAAATGCAAAAGATGTTCGATGATGAATTCCCCTTGGAAATGGTTCAAGCTATCATAGTTCACAAAACATGAGGTAAAGCAATAGTTTGGTAATGAAAAACCCCGACAACTCGTTGTGTCAGAAATTCCATGCAATGAACTCCATTCCATAAAACCCTTTAAAAACACTTAGTGTGTGCAAAGAAATTTCCAAGTGAAAAATCCAACTCAACATAATATTACCTCAATATCAAGCACAACTAGGAATATAAAAGAGAGCAACAACGATTTCATTGGATAGGTAGAAATGAGATTTCACTCTACCAAGTCAAACACAAAACAAAATCAATACACAAGTAATCCAAGTTTGGCTTGACCGAGACCAAGTATTTAAGTACAAATCACAAGTTCTAACTCAGAAACTATGCAATCTATAACATGAACATAGATTAAAACTACTACTCCCCTTTTAGCACTTTGAACTCAAGCCATCTCCATCTCCAAGAGGAAAGTAGAGATCTAGATGCTTATAGCAAGCAGCTCAATGCTCTGAATGGAAGAATGTGAGTGCATGATGGTATGGAAGATGTAAGTGAGGTGAGGCTAGGGTTGAGGGTGGAGTAGGATGAGAGAAAATGGAAGAAGATGAGAGGAGAGTGTTTTTAGATGGTGGTGGCTGCCTCCCTCTCTGGTTCCCTTTGAATTTTACCCTAAATAGGGTTTCTTAACCTCTCTGGATCGGGTCAAAGATATGGGTAAGTTATTCTTTCCATTTAGAGCCTGATCTGATGCTGATACGCGATATTCCCTGCGGCGAACCTCTCCCGAGAGTTCTTACTCGCTCGCTTGATCTTTAGCCGCGGTGAATAATAAATTACGCCACGAAGAAATGTTCCAGAGGTGCTTCCAAATGTCCTTTGCTAGAGTTCTTGAAATGAAATAGAAAACATTTGAAGTATCACTTGCTCATGATTATAATTAAGTGCAAGTGTATCATTTTTCATGGTAAATGTACACAAAATCAAGCTAATCAAAATCAACAACTCTAGTTTCCAAATTAAGCTTAAGAAGGGTCATGATGGGCCAAAAATGTATTAAATGCTTTGGAAATTCAAGCAAAAGTACTAAAGAAATAAAGCTCAATCACTAGTTTTTATAAAATTATTGCTCAAAATACGATAAAGGAGATTTCCCAGATCAAAGGGAAAAACCCATAAACCTTGCAAGATGGGGTTTCCTTAAAAATTAATTACATATATTTCGGGAAGCAATTTGAGGAAAGAAAAAGGATTAGAATATCATTGAAAATTCTAGAAATTTTTCATGGCCTAAAACCCAGTTGCTTGACGGTAGGGCGTTTTTCAGTGTTTTGGACAGTGTAAAGTAACCATGTTGAACTTTGAGGACTTCCAGGGGTATTATGGGGTCAAATATTTTGTCATGTGAGTAAGTGATTTTTGGAGATTTAAAGAGAATTAAAAAGATCTCCATAAAAGCAAAAAATGATACCGGAATAATGTTATTTTTACTGGTATAAGTTGTAACTGGATCAAGTAACCGGATTGCAACTAACTTGGTTTGTGTAACTAAGCTTCCAACTACTAGTTACACACCTTTTATGTGGCCAAATGAGAGCCAAGCAAATGAGGGTGTTGTTGGTGAAGTTATAGCCATTAGATCAAACTTGGATTTCAAGATTTAATCTACACCATTCATGCAACTGTGAAAAGTTTTATTAAGCTAAAAATCCTTCTCTTTCTTCTCCATGTGGACAAAACTTTTGGCAGCCAAGAGAGGAAGATCTTGACACCACTTTTGTTTGAGGAAGAGAAGAGGAGCTTCAAGAAAACTCAAGGTAACAAGCTTTAACACCCAACCTATACCTTTTCTTGATCCTTGCAACCTCCTCTACACTTCTAATGGATTAGTTTTTAGTAAAGCCCTCCTTTTGGTGCTGAAAAGTTAGGGTTCTTGAGAGCGAAAATGAGAAAGAGAAGGATTTAGCACAAATAATTGGTACCAAACAACTCTATACAAGATAAGAAGTTGTTTGGTGTATGTTTTGTAATCATTTGATACTTGTACGAATTTTGGGAAATCAAGAACCCTAGGGGAGGTGCTGTCCAAATTTTTATTTGATGAGGAGGAAGTGTTTTTTAGTTAAATAATACATGAGAAGTGTTTTGGGATCAAGAATATAGTTTTACTTGTGAAGAAAGTTTGAAAATTACTTTGTTCCTCTTTATTGGAATTTTCGGCCAGATCTAAAATTTGTAGAAGGGATGTGATTTTCATGATTTTGATACTTCCAATGGCTTTAGAATGAAAAGTTATGTAGGGTGGAAGTGAGAAAATAGATTTGGGAAAATTGGAATTGAATTTCCAAGTTTATGGGTTTCAAGAACACTTAAAGTACTAAAGGATTTTTATGGGTTTTTAAGATGTTTCTTGACTTGGAAATGACTTGAAGCATTGAAACTTTGAATTGCTGAAAATTAGCAGCCAGACTCTCAAGTGTAACGGGGGCTGGAGATGCTGGATGAACGTTTGGTGCCTGTGGTGTTGGGGCCTCCTAATCCTCAGCCAGCAGATCATCTATGTCAATGTAGGACTCAGGTTGAGGTGTGGGAGCTTGTCGGATCCTCTCATAAATGAAAACAGGGGCAGGGGCAAACAGATGATCCTTAGGGTACTCTGGGATCTCCAACTCAGTGAAAATATCAGAAATTAGATGCGGGAAAATGATGGCCTTCGTGGTTTTGGAAGTGAGGATAGCATCACGAAGGCTAGAATAAATGAGAGTTGGCAAGTTGAAGCTGATCCCTTGCATCAACATGTAAATGCAAAGGGCCTGTTTCTTCGTAAGATTCGTGAGATAGTTGGTCGGTAGGATGTTACTGCAGACGAGATGGATATAAGGCTTCATCTCTGGATGACACTCAGAACGACAGATATACATTTCTGACCTACGAGAGACATGCCAACCCATCCCAAGTAAACACAGAGTCTCGGCAATAGCGTCCTCAGGGAACTGGCTCATAAGCTAAACGTAATGCTGGATGAACGTCTGGTGCATGTGGAGTTGGGGCATCCTGATCCTCAGCCAGTAGATCATCTATGTCAATGTAGGGCTCAGGCTGAGGTGCGGGAGCTCGTCAGATCCTCTCATAAATGAAAACAGGGGCAGGGGCAAACGAATGATCCTCAGGGTACTCTAGGATCTCCAACTCAGTGAAAATATCATAAATGAGATACGGGAAAATGATGGCCTTCATGGTTTAGGAAGTGAGGACAGCATCAAGAAGGCTAGAATAAATGAGAGTTGGCAAGTCGAAGCTGATCTCCTGCATCAACATGTAAATGCAGAGGGCCTGCTTCTTCGTAAGGTTCGCAAGATGGCTGGTCGGTAGGATGTTACCGCAGATGAGATGGATGTAAGGCTTCATCTCTGGACGACACTCAGAATGGTGGATATACATTTCAGACCTACGAGGGACATGCCAACCCATCCCAGGTAAACACAGAGTCTCGGCAATAGCATCCTAAGGGAACTGGCTCATGAGCTGAACGTAATGCTAGATGAACGTCTGGTGCCTGTGGTGTTGGGGCCTCCTGATCCTCAGCCAACAGATCATCTATGTCAATGTAAGGCTCAGGCTGAGGTGCAGGAGCTCATCAGATCCTCTCATAAATGAAAACAAGGGTAGGGGCAAACGGATGATCCTCAGGGTACACTGGGATCTCCAACTCAGTGAAAATATCAGAAATTAGATGCGGGAAAATGATGGCCTTCGTGGTTTTTGGAAGTGAGGACAACATCACAAAGGCTAGAATAAATGAGAGTTGGCAAGTTGAAGCTGATGCCCTGCATCAACATGTAAATGCAGAGGGCCTGCTTCTTCGTAAGGTTCACGAGATGGCTGGTCGGTAGGATGTTACTGCAGATGAGATGGATATAAGGCTTTATCTTTGGTAGACACTCAGAATGACGGATATACATTTCAGACCTACGAGGGACATGCCAACCCATCCCAGGTAAACACAGACGCTCGGCAATAGCGTCCTCAGGGAACTAGTTCATAAGCTGAACGTAATGATCACGTTTAACTAGAGGCATGGAGAAGTGGCCACGGATGGTGTGATAGCTAATAGCATGCTGCAGCGAGGTTCTGCGGCAGTCAATGAAAAGTGCGGTTTTCGAGTCTCATCGGTGTCCCCATGCTCATCTTTTGGGATTCCAAGCATAGCATGCACAGGTATAAACGGCTCAGCTGAAGTTTTATCCATTGATCCTGCAAAATCAATTGAAATACCTCTCCCGGAGGTGTCATCACTGTTGATACAGGATAAAGCATTCATGCACTTGTCGGTTAGCTTTATAGAATGTGTGGATGGCATGGAAAGCATGCTATCAACCGACATGATATGAGTGCATGTTTCAATC
>JANTPZ010148522.1:0-15244 GCA_025593235.1 Vachellia pachyceras | reverse complement strand
TCTTTCATACTCTCTTTTTACTACTCTTTCTTACTTTCCTCTTTCTTACTTTTTCTCTCTTTCTCTTTCTTACTTTCCTCTTTCATACGCACTTTTTCTTACTTTTTTACCTCGAAATCTGTAAAAGCTATAACTTCCCAAACATAAATCACATTTCAAAACCTAGGTTTTACCTCGGAATCTGTGAAACCTAGGTTTCAAACCTAGCATCCAAACCAGCCCTTAATTTTGTTTCTGCGCCAAAACTTGTTACCTTACATGTGACATGGCGTCGTCATGATCACAGGCGTGAACCATTATATCCGTCTCTTGAGATTTCAGATACTCCAAATCTTGAAGATTTCTTGTTGGTGATTTGGTATTCATCGTACGATTCTTGAAGATATGGTTCTTCTTCTTCGGGTGATCATATCAAATTTCCTTCCCTTAAATCTGCAACTGTGCAGTCTGTGCTATTTTGTCAAAAAAGTTGTCTTTCTCTTGATAGTATTGGTCCTGATTCCTTGGTAAGGCTCCTTCATGATATAAGCCAAGCTAGACAACCATGTTTATCTAATGCCATTGTTCAACAGGTATTTACTTATTTAGATTCACCTTCACCATGTTGTCATTTGTCCATTGTGACCTTACTTGATTCTTCCAAGTTTTCAACTTATAGTTTTGACGACTAAATTCCTACTTTTCTTCTTATAAAGTAAACTTTAGAATATTATCCTTATTCTAGATTTTGTATCCGCTGAAATAAAAATTTTGAAATATGGAATTAAATTTGTGCATTCTATCTAGATTATTTTTCCATCACTTGATGATGAATGAGCATGAAGACTCAATGCCTATAGATAGGGATGTAATAAATATGGATATGTAATTAAGTGAATATTTAAAAAATACACATTAGGTGTACCTCGCACCCCGAGGTATTTTTTCTAAATACATCCCATTGCCTAAAGTGTTTTTGTGCAATTTCAACATCGAACTAATTTTTATATCATGTGCGTGTGAGCATGTGTATGTATATGGTCTGAGAACGTTTAATTTCTCAAACACCTAATGCAAGCTAAACGCAGGAATTATATAAATCGTATCAATTATAATAATGTTTATTGTTTGCAGATTTAAGGGATGGAATAATCCATATGGGAACTCTATTTCACAAGTTGGACGAATGTCACGTCCGTCGCTTTGAAACAGATAAAAATTCCGGGCCCCAGTGGGAGAAAGATAATACAATTATGTCTTTTTTGAAAAGTATCGGACTTATTTTCGACAATTTTTGTAACAGGGATAATTGTGATGAGATCCTCAAGGTCCAATGTTTTTACCCTTCGAGCATCTTAGGGTTTTAACTCTTAAGCATATCTTTATTGGCTTGAACCATAGTTTTGAAGACTGGGTTTCGGCGAAGACTGGGTTTCGGCTTGCTGTGTTAATCTACAAGAACTGAATCTTTCTCATTTTTTTTGGATTCCTTCTAAACTCAGAATCACAAGCTCGTCTCTCAGGGTTTTCACCATTATTGGTTCTCACTTCACGGTCCTTCACGTTTCTGCACCGAAACTTGTCACCTTACATGTGGAATGGAGTTCGTTTTGTCCTAGGACGTATATAACAAACCTGTCTCTTGAGGTTTCAGAATATTCTCCAAATCTTGAACAGTTTTTGCTGTTCAATGACACATCGCTTCCTTTAGGATATTATAATTGTTTTGGTGATAAGGCCAATTTTCCTTCTCTTAAATCTGCGATTGTGATCTTTCGTGGAACCAACAAAAATATCTCTCGTTATTCCCTGAAAAGACTCCTTCTCGATATTAGTCAGACCAGGAAACTACGTGTATCTAACACCATTATTCACAAGGTACATAATTAATTAGACTTTCAACGTGGCTTTTATTTTGCAGGTAGGGATACCTATTCTTCTATTGGAAGCAATCATATTCATGACACATTTTAAACAGGGATTCAAATGGTATGTCGGGAGATATTAATTCTTTCTGCTAGACCTAACTCAACTTTTAATTGTGCTTTTCATGGATTGAATTTCCATGATCCAGCGACTTATCGAATGGAAGGTTTTAGATTGCTTACATATAACTGCTGTTCTTTTTTCTTGCAGATTCCATCATGTAGTGGAATAAGACATTCAGCGAATTCAATTCATACATTAGAGGAATTGCACTTACGTGTTGATGATGAGGTAAATGACGCTCAAAGTCAAACTATGTCTTATGTAAAAAAATTTGCTTCGTTGAAGACCTTGAAATTTACTATAGAGAAGGGTCCTTGTGATCCTCTTGCTCGTAAAACGGTAAGTTAACCATTATATTGCATTTTGTTATTTATACTGATTGATACAAGCCAGAGGTTAACTTTTTTCCCCGACAAAACCAACATGCCCTTAATTATAGAATCGCTTCTTGAGTTTGGGATAGAACCGCAAACATGACAACTGTATTTAGATTTATTCAGCAAAACTTGAAATAATTCGTTTTGTTTTCAAATTACAAATGTGGTTATGCATAAGTTTTCAAAATAAAAAAAAGCCACTGTAATTTTAGTGTTAAGATGCATCTAGCATCATAAAGTATTTTGTTATACATCTAGCATTATAAAATAATTTTTTGGTGTGCAATCACACTGAATTATTTTTTTTAAACATTGGCATTGGACGTGCAAAAAAAATATTTTAAAGTGAGTAATACTTTAGGATATTGGACAGATCTGAAAACATAATTCAGAGTGATGTTATATGCACACAACATACTGGATGTACCTAAAAAAATATTTTAATGTGTTGAATGCAGTTTAACCCATCATTATTTGAAGATCATGTGGTCAATATGGTCAAGCTTGGATTTTCAAGGCTAGTCATATTTTTGGATGGTTATTATAAAGTGAATGTGGTAGTTAGTCCTTAAGATGAGACTTTGCTTCTTGAATATATTATCAAGAATGCTCCACGACGCTTCAAGTTTATCTTCTTCTATCAAAACTAATTAATCTAGCTCATCTTATAATTTTATTAGTTGGAAGCTGATAGCTTAAAAATAGATATAAGATTTCATTTGAATGTAGTTTTCTTATGGATGTGTAATCTTTTTCGCTTTTATATCAAATCGGTTTTTTTGCACGAGATGTATCATTTGAAAAATTTAATATGACTTTTAAATAAAAAAAATTCTTATTTGTCTAACTTACAGATAGGATTAGAAAAGTTTGTAATTAATTTTGTCAGATTGTATATTTGTTAAAAAAATATGTCTTCAAAATGTTACTTGGGAAAAATATATTATTGCATTTATGTGAATTTATGATTTAAAGGATGAATATGGGTAGATGGGAAAAGGCATGAATGTGAAATAGTAAATGGGAATTACAAGATAGATAGATGTATTCTCCTGCTAAAGAAACTTATGTTCAAAAAGCACATATACTAAATGTATGTACATCTCTTACATTGAGAATCCAAAACCTAGTTTCCTTATCGATTTGGAATATTTTGATCTGAATGATTTTCTTGTTTATTCTCTAATTATTTTTTGCTGATTTGGTTTATCAGAAAGTTGTATCAAGGATGCAGGAGGGATATTCAATCAGATAGTGTAAGTAATATTGTGCTTTGAGTGAGGGAATTGGATTTCCAATTTTAGGTTTTGGACACGAGGTGCCATCTAACAGAGATTATTTGATAGGCTTTTTTATACATGTAGAGAGAGAGAGGACCAATGAGGTAAGCCTCTTACCCGACAAAGAGGCAATAAGAGAGAGGAGAGAGAGTATCATTAAGAGGGAAAAACTTCCAAAACTATTAATTTTTTTATTTTTTTAATAAGTTTTGTCTCCTTTATTTTCCCCATTTTTCGGTCCATCCAAACATAATTAAGCGAAGGCCTAGACGATCAAGTTAGATGATGGGTAGATTGTAGGGTTATGCAAAAATTCAGTGTTCCTGTCTAACCCGGCTTAACCCGAAATGGTCCTGATGTTACATGTACGACACATTTTTAAGCTACAATCAAACAAAACACAATTCTCTAGAAACCTCTAATAAAGCTAAAATAAAGGCTACCCCTCTAATAAAGATAGAAAATGGCTTATTTGTTATGCTCCAATACTCACATAGACATACCTTAATGGATTACAAGTTAGGTGACTTACTCTTAGATCGTGGATGAGCCAGAACTATTTCTTAAAATTTCTCCGTAAAAAAAGGTTATAAGCATAAAGGCTCTCTTGGGGAATTTTTCAATTTGTTTTCCCAATGCTTCTAAACACTTTCTCTTAACTTTTTCCTACACATTTTAAAACAATGGAAGCACCACATTTAACAAATTCCATCCTAAACACATTCAAATATTCACTAGGCTGAAAATAGGGACAAAATAGAAGATATCATGGATTTTGTTTTTCTTTCCATCCAACACTTGATTTGATGTCATTAACCTCTTCTAATACTTATTTGGGCATCAAATCATCGTCCTAAATTTATCTTTTTTGGTAAATTGGAGATAATCTCCCCTAATGTTTGATGTCTCCAGAGTTCCAAATAACACAACAAAAACCAATGAATACCATGTACTTCTCAGTTATAATTCCTAGTCCCTCGTCCCTCGCATTACGTCGGCATACATCCTCTCTCTATATGTGTGTGTTTCTATATTTTCATCTAAATTCTGTGATTTTAACCTTTTTTTTTGGATTTGGGATCCAACCAATATACATCTCTTTTTTTTAGGAAAAAGAATAGTTGGCCAAGTTATATTTATTAATTTTGGACAAAAAATAAGCAATTATTTTTGGGAGAATAATGACAAGAAAATACCCATTGAATTTCTCAAAGCCCATTTGCCGTCACAAACAAAGGAATGACCAATAGATAGCTATCAATAAATGGTGTTTTGTATCAAATGGATTGTCAAGTGTTCTTATACTATTAACAACTTTTCCACTGTGGTGCCTTTATTGCTCCGTTGATTTGGTTGACAACTTTCATATGATATTGACAACTCCGCAAACAAAATGACAAATTTTTTTATGCTTTCCACAACATTTCCTTTATGGTGTCTATATTGCTCTATTGAGTCATGGAAAATTAAAGTTCCTAACACATTGACAACTTTTGCAAAGGAATTAACAAGTGTTATTATGTTATTGACAACTTTTCTAATGTGATATATATGTACTCCGTTGAGTTGGTTAACAATTTTTCATATAATACTGCCAACTCCGACAAACATAATGACAACTCTATTGAGTTGTTGTAGTAAATGTTGCTATTGAAGTTATCAATACCTTTATAAATTTTATCATTTGTATTACTAAAGTTGTCATGGAGTAAAACATTAATAAATTACATATGTTATATATTTGCATGCATTAAATTATCAAAGGATTTGGTGGCCCAATGATCATCAAACTTTAGGAGAACTAACGTGGGGTGGAATCAAATCTCACCCTACCGCCTTGGCTCCTATTTAATTTAAATAAAAAAAAATCTGTTGTGGTGCCCAAAAATAGCAACCGGCCGTCCGAGCTTAGGTGGCTGATGATTGGAGCTTTGGTCAGGTGATGCTGCGCAATGTCGACAATCCACCAGAGCTTTAGTGGCAGACGGTGGTGATCCGGTGAGGGTGTCTTATTCTTGTTTATATATATATATATGGGGCATTATCATCTTTTCCTTCAAATTAATTCTCAACCCCATTTGCTAATAGCTACCTATTGATCATTTCTCTTATTCATGACAACAAATGGGGTTTGAGAAATTTAATGGGTATTTTTCTATCATTCTCCCAATATTTTTAGTTAGTAAAATGGAAATTTGTTAATATAATTTTTAAGATAATGTATTTATATTTTTGGATATTTTTATTATACTAAAAATAATTTTCAAACATTTTCTTTCAAATCAGTTGAATGTTTTTGGCCATCGATCAGAAATAATTAGAATTCGAAAAACTACCTCCCCATGATATTGAAATATATATTTCTGCCAAAAAAATAACTCTATAGTGTCATGGTCATATATCTGACCGTCACTAAAGTTTGTATTGAGAAGATTGGTAATGTGCAAGTTTGAAGAACAGCTAATGGGTTCATTTGGGAAAGCGGTGAGATAAGTAACTTATTTGTAGAAGGACTTATGGAGAAGTACGATGGGAAATAAGTCAGATTGTAAAAGTTATTTGTGTTTAGGAAAGCGGTGGAAGAAGTGACTTATTTGTGAAAGTGGATGTGTTTGGGAATACGGTGAGATAAGTAACTTTTTTCCTAAAACATAAATTAAAAATATGAATTATAAAAATTAAATTAAAATTATGCAAACGGTGCCCTTCAAACACGATACGCTCTCACTTGTCCTCTCAACATTTATTTCTTATTTCCTCCTTCTCTGTCTCTTCATTATTTCTACCTTTGCGTCTCTTCTTGCTTTCTCTGCAACTCCCAAGCTTTCTTTTTTGCCCAGCCATGGCGCTTACACGTGCCATGCTCCTGATCACCATGTCCTTGGCTCTCGTCTCATTGTCCACGGCCCAAGGTCCCTCCCCTGCACCTACAGGATCTGCCAAGCCACCCACGACAGCTCCAACGCCTTCTCCGAGCATGTCAGCCCCTCCCCCTCCCACTGCCCCGTTTCAACCTCCGTCTCTGACCATTGGGAGAATCAATCTCCTCTCCCTTCTTTTCCCTTCCCCCAATTTGGTCCGTCTACAGAGAACACAGTGCAGAAAGGAAGAGGAGAACCTGCAGAGTAAAGAGGAAAAGAGGAGGAAGCATGAGAGTCTGATAGGGTAAGAAGGCAACGGTAATTTCTCCTCCCTGCCACCAGCTTATCTCCATAAGTTGCTCATTCCAGCTTATCTCCATAAGTCACTTGTGGAGAAAAGCTTCTTATCGGAGAAAGTGATGCCGAACAGGAACAAAAAATGAACAGTGTCGCAAACGCTCTTCTGGTACTGTGCACTGCGCTTATCGGCCTCCTAACGCCTTGCCAAACATACCCAATATCTAATTAGGATGCCATTTAATGGAAGCTACATTTATTTGTTGGGTTGTGGAAATTATTGAGTGAAACGCTACTTTGCGGACCATAACATGCACCCACTGCACACAACAAAATATTTTACAATTCAATGAGGTTGTGAATATGGATGTTGGATGGATATATAGCTAGACAAGCCCTACATCTATATACAATCAAACCCACTAACTCTAAATTAGAAAAATCAAATTGAAGATTTTTATCTACTATATTGTTCGGTCTAACAACAATCGGTCATTACCTGGTAACATGACGAACTAAAGTTCAGATTCCCCAAAAGATGTACCATAATGTTAAACAGAAATATGCATATACCTAAAAAAACCTCTCCTATATATATTAGGAACACAAGAGAGTGTGTGTGCGTGCGCTTGTGACAATGAAGTTGCAGTTAAAGTTTCCATTTTATTTCAATATTCGTTTCTTGTCTTTTTTATTTCTTTTGAAAAATACACGCACATATATTCACTTGCTTTTCTTTATTATAAAAAAAATTGACAAGGCTAATAAAATGGTTTGACCGTCTGGCCAAGAAAAGGGTTTGACTCGATGAGTTAACAGTACATTTGGCTTTTCAATTTGGTGGTTTGACCTCGATTTTCAATTTGTGTGGCCAAGAAAAATATTTTGAGTAAAACTAAATGAACTCAATTTATTTATTTCAAGGGTTAAATAATTGGGAAAGTGACATAAAGTATCTCGAAAATAGTAAACCTACTTTCGATTCTTATGTGGCTTTTTTAGGTTGAGACCCTAGCAGTTCAGTTGACTCAAAGGGAGGGTGAATTAATTCAAGAGAAGTCAGAGGCGAAGAAGCTGGCGAGTTTTCTTAAGCAGGTGATGTAAAATGGGCAAACGCGCAATTCTAACAATAAAGTTATGGTCGATGAGCGTTTGGTACTATAAAGTTTTCAAGGGCGCAAAAATACACATGAAATTTTAAAAGGGTGTAGATTTGACAACATAAACGGTTTTCTGAAAATGGACGTTAACAGCGTCCACATGGCAAGATAGCGAGGCAGGTGACGAAGCGAGGCAAGACAGCTGGCAGCTGCCACGACAGTGACGCTTTGTTCTCCACTTTAGATTACCAAATCCAATCACCCACGTTCATTGTCTTCTTCTTCCTCTCTCACGCGTTTAGTCAAACACCTCACCCACGTTCATTGTTTCCTCCCACATACAGTTTCTTCTTCAACATCACATACTTCACCAATCTCCCCCCCCCTCCCCTCTCTGTGTCTTATCTATCCCTATTGAATTTGAATATATGTATGTGTAATTTCGAAGATGAACGGGTATTCTAAGATCAATGCTAGCGGTAACACTCACAAGTCAAGATCTACAGTTTTCCTGATTTCTTCTCCTGCCCTGAGAACCCAAAACGTAGCAGTAAAATCACCAGAACAGAGGAGCCAAACCAGATCGAGAAGGAGAAGGTCCAGAAATCCTCACCCGAACTGCGATTGGGAAATGCCTGAGCCAAGGGATTTGAGAACTTTGTCAAGCTCGGAAACGGAGATCTGGCCGTCGACGTTGGCGTCGAAGCGGTTGAAGACTCTCTGGTTTGGACAAGAAAGCTTCTAGAATCGGCGAGAAGCTCCGCTTCTCCGGCAAAACAGAGAAATGCAAAGAATCTATGAAAATGTTCTGGCAAAACAGAAAAGAAAACGAAGAAGAATCTACGAAAATGATTAATGGCAAGATAACGTTGAGAGAAGAAGGCAAGTCTGTGGTCTCTGCAACTCCGGCGCCGGCCCAGGTTGCTTCTTCGTCGGAGGTGGACGCGTCGGGTTAGAGCCTCGAGTGGAGGAACAAGATGGATACTGGGTTTTGAAGGAGAATTTGCAGAGACCACCCATGAAGTTCTTCTCTTTCCGAGAATCCAGGAAGCCAGGGACTGAAGTGAGGGACGATTGCGGAGAAGGCAGGAAGCCTGTTGGACTTTATGCTGGCCAGCTGTCTTCCAACGTGTACACCATTAACGTCCGTATGTCAAAATCCGTTTGGGTTGTCAAATCTGCACCCTTTTAAAACTTTATGTGTATTTTTGCGCCCTCAAAAATTTTATGGTATCAAACTCTCCTCGGCCATAACTATATCGTTAGAATTGGCCAATGTAAAATTCTCTACTAATATATTTATGTGTTTTGAAGCAAGAGAAATTGTAGGCGCAAAAGATATCCTCCTAAAGAAAAAGAAGAAACCAAAGATGATACTCTCTTTTCTAATGAATCTATGTGTTGGACATCCATGATAGGCCACAAAAAGCTATTCAATCTCATAATTAAAGGACAAAATTTTACCTTCTAAACCAGAGCAATTTGCTCCAACCAAAGACACAAAAAGGCAAATGCATCCTATCATAAATTGATCATTGTGATACTTGTTTGATTAGTTTCTTGGACACAATGGGTATCCTTACCTCTTTTTTGGTCATATATCTGTCTCACTATAAATTTAATACCATGAAAGGTAATGGTTATCCTTAAACTTATTGAAGCCTATTAATTTCACCTTCCTTTAAATATAAGACGTTGGAGGTTTACATTTAGATTTAGACTAATAATCCAATATATTAGTTGCTATGTTATAGTAGAAATACGTTTACTTTTCAGTTTGTATCTCCTGCACTTACTTGCATCAACAAGTATCCTTCTCAATTGCTAACCATTTAAAGGCTTCTGAAGAGGCCAAGAAACTTGTAGATGAGGAAAGGGCTTTTGCTCGTGCTGAAATAGAGAATGCCAGAACAGCGGTCCAGAGGGTGGAGGAGGCCCTGCAAGAACATGAGAGAATATCTCAAGCCACAGGGATGCAGGTTAGTCCATGTTCTTGTTATTCGTAGTGCTTGAATTTAACATGTACTCTAGCATAACATTTTTCACAATTGAAAGATATGTTCCCCTTGTTTTCTTTCTTTCTTTCTTTCTTTCTTTTTTGTTGAGCAGAATATCCATTAATTATTAAAGTAATGGTTCCTGTAGATAAATTAATTGGATCCAGCAAATGTGTATCAGTCCTGTTATTTTCATTCCATTAGAACTTATTTATGTTTGAACTTTAGGACGTAGAAGAATTGATGAAGGAGGTTCAGGAGGCTCGAAGAATCAAAATGCTGCATCAGCCAAGCAAGGTATTAAATATTTGTTCCTTCGTCCCACTTATCGTGGAAATTATTGCTTTTATTGTTATTATTTGAATCGTAAACTCTTCTTTTTAGGTTTTACTCTTGGTTTTTCTTGCCTTTTTTGTGTTCTGTTTTTTTATCATTGCTTTGTTTTTTCTTTATTTAACATTCTCTTAGTCTTGCTGGTGGTACATGTCGCTTCCTGGCTGTCTCCTTGTTCATTAAGACTGTACATAATCTATGGCCTTTTAATTCAGTTGGAGTACTTTTCTTCCAGATGATTTTACTTTATTTTATTGGACAAGATGGATTCATAACATCCCAATGTTCTCTTGGATGTTACATCATTGATTTGTCTGTCTTATTGGCTTTCTAGAATAGCTATATTGTTGTATGTACTTTTAAGTTCTATATTGCGAACATTAGGAGAAAATGTGCAAAAGTTTGAAGATGTGAAAGGTATCATCACATTTGAGATATAAGTGTGTATCAGCAAAACGTGGCTTCTTATTATGGAAGAACATCAATGCCTGGCTTCTTGGAGTTAGACAGAATCTCTATGTGTCATTACTACTCTCCTTCACCAAAGACCAAGGCATTTTTTTTAGGGTTTGCCTTTGTGAGTGGGCGCTTGCCTTGTAAAATATGTGGAATCCATATTCAGTACTTGGGATGCTACTGTATTTTGATTGAATCCTCATCAGTTACTGTCGAGATTCTCCAAAGTCGCATTCGCCCTTTTTTGTACGTAATTCAGAATTTTCAAGTAATTTTGAATTTTAGACTAATCTTTATTTGACCAAGAGTAGAGGTGAACATTCGGTTTTTAGTTCGGTTTTTGGTAAAAACCGAAAAAACTGAATGATCAAATAGCAAGTAGTTTTAAAACCAAACCGGAATGGAATTAACTGAATTATTTAAGTTCGGTTTTTCGGTTAACCAAAAATATTTAATAATTTATTAACATAAATATAATATAATAATTTCTAAATATATTATAATAATATTTACTAGTAATTTAATAATTTACCGTTTACTAAATATATAAATATAATATTATTTAATAATTTACTAAATAAAAATATATATTATATATATAATTTGGTTTTAATTTATTTTTTTTTTGTCTTAGATAACCGAATCGAACACCAAAAACCAAATAATCAAAAAATAAAAATCGAATAATTAACCGAATCAAAAATTGAAAATAAATTCAGTTTTGTGTTTGGTTACGGTTCGGGTTTGCTCATCTCTAGTCAAGAGTGTTAACGTTAAACCCCTTTCAACAAGTACACATCTTGAGATTTGAATATGTATTGGTGAAATTGCTTACCATATGAATCAAATGCTTGTTAGATGCATACGTCTTTTGTTACTTGTGCATCAAAAGTTTTACACATACACAACTGTTCTTTTGGATCACAAATTTGATCATGACAAATAATTCATAGCAAACTATACCAATTATAGGAAGTTGAAGCATAAACCATAAAAATATTTCGTCCGGTCATCAATATAAAAATTAGGTAACTAATTTTAGTAGATTAAGGAAGTTAGTTTAATTATTTATAATAAATATGGATTGTTTTTCTTAAATGTATTCTTTCATCTTAACTACCCTTAAATAAAAACCCCGTAATGTGTATGAATAATAGGGACACTTTGAAGAAAATATTATCAATTTAAGAGACAATCAATTAGATCTTGTATTTTTTATCAAATTTAATTTGAATTAGATCTTACAAAGAAAGTATGGTTAATCTCATTTAATATATATTATATTGTATAGATTCCAATGTAGTCATTTGCAGTTAAGTCATGAATAACAAAAAGCTAAAAATATAGCAGTTAAGTCATATTATATAGCTAGTTGCCACTCTATAAATCTAATAGTTGTAGGAAGACACAACTCCATGTAATTACAAGAAGTTGAATGATGAAGGCTTATTAATATGAAAAACAAGGGTAAATTATGGGGATTAGTTAATTCAAGGGTATCGTATTATTTTCACTCTTATTTTTTATTAATTGTGTGTAAAAATTAGTTTTCAGTAATTTTTAATACTAATCACAATGATAGATTAATTAGCGTTGATTGAAGAACATAAACTTGAAGCCTCGTAGAGCATTCTTGATTATATGTCTGCCTGGAAAAAGAGGGCATAGAATTTCGGATAAATCGAATTCATGGGAAATCAAATAGACTATAACAGGAAATAATAAAATGGTAAAAAGATTATATTGATTTTAAACTTTAGTAAGTGTATTTTCATGTCCGTTAGATCTCTTTTGGAGTGCAAGAAATTATCCAAGCCATTGGGTCTTATTTGAATGCCTCCATGGCCTATAATAATAAAATATGCCCGTTAAAGAGTATTATGTAATTAACATCAAATAATATATCAATAAAAGGAATTTAATTTTATAAAATGTATAAGAAATATTAATCCACATCAAAATTTAAAAAAAGTTATAAAATATTTTCAATTTGACTAGAAACTTTTCCGTATTTTAATCAATAATTTAATTCATGTCTGAAATACTCAATCATTAAAGTCTTAGATAAACTGACAAAAATTATTTCAAGTTTTGGATATTCATTATGTTAAATTCTTCAATCGTATAAGGTTATTTGTTATATTTTTTCCATATGGATTAAATTCTTCAATCCCATAAGGTCATTTGTTATATTTTTTTGTATGGATTTATAGTTTGTTGATAATGTTTTATAAAAAGGGCACATAGCTCATCTATAATTGAAAATTCTAATATAATGGATATAAAGAATTTGATTTAATATTCTCTATGTGACTCTCAAACTTGTATCTAATAAAATATAAGATAAGAAAGAATTAAGAGGAAGAAAGATAGATGAAAAACTCTAACATGGATTGCTCACTTTAATTAATTTGGATCATTCATATTGATTTTGAACGGTCTAGATTCAATTTAATTTTTTTATGTTTTAAACAATTTTTTTTAAAAAAAAGATAGTCTTAGAGAAGATTGCACCTTAAGAAGAGTGATCAATACTTAAAAGTAGAAAAATCTTCCGTTTAGTCACTGTTGCTTGCCTCTCAATTAAGAATCAAGGAATTAAATGCGGATGATCAAATAATAACATTGGAAAAAATCCGGTAAAGAAAAATTAATAGCATTGGAGAAAAATGGGGAACATAAAATTTATATAACTAATTATTGTTTAAAGTAAACTCAAACTACAAGAATATATGCATATATCAGCAAAAAAAAAACTTAAATGACACGAACTAAGAGATGGCATCATTGCTGCAGCTTTCACAAGTTATTTATAGAATGAGCCACAAGTGCCTTGACGATCTCCAAAACTGGCAAATTTAATGAAAGCAATTGGACGGCTTTGGCAGGAAAGCTCCAACGTGTTGTTCTCATAGGTATTTCCACAGGCAGTTCCAACCTGACTGTTCTGAAATTCACATAAGATGGATTCCCACCCATCTCCTCCAGCAAAACCAAAATGTTGTCACCATCTTTCAGGAAAGATCTAGGAACATGATACCTGAAAAAAAATATTATCAGTAAATCGTTTAAATAAAAATGGATGGTCAAGGATCTATATTAATCGTTTCACTTAGTTCTTTTAAAAAAAAATCAACTAACCATTTTTGTGTGGACTTTCCACAGTTAGAAACACATTTTGTTGCAGAATACTCGCCACGATAATCACAAGGGTCATCGCTGCAACCATCTTCTGCAGCCAAGTAGGCAGGCCAATAGCGTCCAATATTGTGGCCATTCACCCAAGCAAATCCCTTTCCAAGTCCTTCCAAATCGACCACCACTGGGTCTTTTCCGAGAGGAGCTTTGAATGTGGTCTATAACAATCAATTTTCATACAATTAGATATCTACATTATTTTAATTATATTAGAATAACAGAAAAGTAATATAATTTGTCAATTACTAGATACCTTGTACCAAGTGAAGCTTCTGTTCATGGGTAATTGATCTGATACCCATTTGGTCCTAGAACTGGACTCTTCATTGAAGAACTTTTTGTCCCAACCATCCAATCCAGTTTTGTAGTGCCACTTGTGAGAAGACAAGTCCTTAAAGATTGTCTCATCACCCTTTTTACCAACCACCTCGATCGGTCCAACTAGACCCGTGTGCCATGTGTCAAAGAATGATCCGTAATTCTGTTCAAACAAAAGAGATGTTTCATTATAGTTGCACCAAAGAAACACAGTTTCTTCTATATTTACAAATTTATATTAGTGAGATGATATACCTGAAGTCCAGTAGTGACACTAAGCAGACTGATCACATTCTTTCCTTTATTCAATTTGACTTTAAACTCAACCTCATCATCATAAAGAACACCATATTTAGCCCAATGAGTTCCTGTATATATCCATCACATCAACACAATGTTAATTAAACTTATCATAGTTTATCTATGAGCGAATGAAGAAGTACAGAACAATTGATGTTTATTTTACCAATATGTTGTCCGTTAACATATGCATAAATTACTTGGCCGCTGGCATTGATCCTGAGAGACATGTCATCGCTCCAAATAGGATCATGTTTGTCCAAATGAACGCTATCAAAGAAGAAAGAGATTTAAAGATTGTTAGGCCTTCGGAATCAGAAGAAGAAATTCTCAGAACATTAATAAAGGGAGATTAAAACAAGGGAGAAATTATTTTACATGGTCATGTACCAAAGGTAGTCACTAACATCACTGGTGACTTCCTTTTGATCAATGAGCTTCTTAGCAGAAGAATGAGATTTGCCTTGAAGAGCATCTTGAATATTCTCAGGCCTCCACACCCACTTCAATGATTCTGGCTGCCTCTCTGCCTCGTTTGCCCAATGCTCATTCACAGAGGTTTGAACATTAATCTAATTGATCACAAACAACAACATATGTTAGATTTTCATGTTCCATGTTAGATTCTCTGTAATACAAAATCATTCAAATTAAGAGTGGTCAACGGAAAATCTCACCTTGGCTGTGTTATACTCTTCGGTTTGACCATCGGGAAGAATACTAACAGACCAAGCAGGAACTGTATATTGCTTTCCATTG
>JANTPZ010148519.1:1996-12675 GCA_025593235.1 Vachellia pachyceras | reverse complement strand
CTCATATTCTTCACAACCCCATACTTCCAGGCTCCTCAACTCTGGAAGGCTTGTGACAATAGCAAGAGTGAAGATATTTTTCAATCTCAGGCATCTAGACAATTCAACTTGTTCAAGTCTATGGAGGCTCACAATATGTGTGGGGCCCTTCCAAATATATTCCAACTCTTGGAAGTTATATAATGCTAATTCACTCAACCTTGAATTCAGCTTTAAAGGAGCTTGTGCTTTATTAAAAAATTCTTCATTTCCTTTGACTTGCACTTCAAACATACATTTCTTTCTTCCAGAGATTGCAATATCCAAAACTTTCAAATTTAGGATGAAACTTTTTGTAGTAAGCCCCACATAAGCTCCATTAGTCTCATTTCCCTGTAGATGTTTTAGAATTAAAAAAAATGAAACCCGGTTAGTTTCACATATTATACATTGATCATTGCATACTATTGATGATGCTACCTCTAATATTTAATATAAGTTTCAGTTAACTTTTTTAAAGAGATTAAATAAGTTAAATAAATCACTTTTGATTATATATATATTAAAACACTTATTCATATGATTAGATTTTATATCAATTTATAAGTCAAACAAATTAGTTTAAAAAATAATATATATATATATATTTATAAGTTTATTTAATTTCCTTTAGTCTCCCAAAAAGGTTATTTGGTGGTAAAGAACCGGAGGTAGTAGTATATAATTATTTTTTAATAAATTTTTTTTAAAATATAATGTGTAATTTAAAAATAACATGTTGACTCCGATGTAGTTTAAATATAACAAACCTAATTAATTATTTTCTTAAAAAAGTAAAAATTAAAATTATAAAGTTTTGTTTGAAAATGAAATTAATTATTTGCAAAAAATAAAATGAAGAAAAGAGATAATCTTTTATCAAATTCATATGTAGAGAGAAATAACAATTTAAGTGTGTAAATAATATCTCATGATTGTTTATGAAAAATAATATCTTGTAAATCTTAAAAAGGAAAAGAAAACATTGTAGTAGACATTTTCATAAAAAAACATATTTAATGGTAAGCATGTGATATGCGTGCGCCTATAATTTAATAGTAGACATTTTCATAAAAATAGTAAACATGAATTTTCAAATAAAATTAAAAATTGATCAAATATAGCAAGTAGTATATAAAAGGTGAATGAAAGGAAAAAAATTAATCAAACCATTTGGAAGCTGCAAAGCTACTTCTCTGACAACAATTGGGCCTTCATTTTTAGAGGATCGTTAAGGGTTGCAGAATTGAACCCATGACTTTTTAAGGTAAAGCCAACATGCTCTAATCACCAATTCATGAGTTTGAAACATAACTCCAATTTGATTCTGACATTAACATTGTACATTTGTGATAACATAAGCTCAACATTCAATTAACTAGCGAGTACTTTTGACCAAACAAAAAATTAACTAGCGAGTATTTTATTTTATTTTTATTATAATTTTGCGTAGTGATTATATTAAACCTTATGAGCACGATATGACATTTAATTAATAATATATAATTTTTTAACAAGTACTTATTTACATTTCATGACACACACAAATTATTGGAATATTTTTTTAATAATAATGTAAATATATATTATACAATAGTAAAAAAATCTTCAGTTTTGCATTAATATTTGATTGAAAATTTTTGAAGCAAATGCTTCAATATGTATTATTTTTGTCATGCAATGACTCGAAAGGGATTTTGGAAAAATACTTACACATGGATAATCTTGCTTATCATGAAGTAGTGGATTCCCTTGTGTAGCTTCGTGATTGTCAATGAGACTCTCAAGTTGAGAGCAATCAATTATGTATATTTCCTCAAGTGAAGGACAATTAGAAGCCAAAGGACAAGAGAATAGCCATTTCACTTTGCTGCAATGATAAATCTCAAGTTTCCTCAGCTTTGGTAGGCTTGTAATTGTGGTGTGGGTGAAGATGCAAGTTTCCAATTTGGGACAACTTATTATGCTTAGCTCTTGTAACATAGGGAGAGAGCAGCTGATAGATGACTCTTGGAACACTTGTTCAAGATTCTCCACTTCAACCAAGCTTAAAGTAACCAGGTAAGAGAAAATTTGTTGTGTTTGAAGAATGTTGACATCAAGGTTATCAATGATGAATCTTTTCTCTTGACAACCTGAAACACCTAAGTGCTTTATCCAATTATTTGTATCTTTGTGATCCCACTTACAATTCTGTATCCAAAGAAAGTTTGCTCTATGAATGAGATCTTTCATTGGTGAATTCAAAGTAGACTTTTTAAAGCCTTGTATAGATAAACATCCCAATGCCTCATCACAACTATCCAAATATTCTAGAAAAGGAACATTGTATCCACCAATATGACATGTATAATCAAGGATAACATACCTCTTCAACCTTGAAAGAGAGAAATTTTTTGGGATGGCAGTTTTCCAATCCATAAAGTATAGTTCTTCAAGTTGCTCACATCTTCCAATCACTTCTAAAAGGACCTTTGGAAATTTCACAATGGAACAAATCCAAAAGTTTCAGCATTTTCATATCTACAATTGCAGCAGGTAGTTCATTGAACGAAGAACCACGCAAGTCAAGAATCTCCAATCCTTTGAGTTCACCCAAAAAAGAGATGTCACCCAAAATTTTTCCTCTTAAACATGAGGTGTGAAGATTTGTTAATGACACAATTGATCGACGGATTGACATAACATATGGGTGTAGCCAACCCATATTCCATGTAAAGCTAAATGTCATGATTGCTAAGACTTTGAGTGCATTTATTACTCGAATGTCTTCAATGAGCCCATAACGGTGAAGTAGCATAATCTGAAGTGTTGGACAATGCAATGGATTAGGGAGTTTGAAATTCGCATCCAAATTCCACAACGATATCACCTTTGTGTCTTTCAAACTTTGGTGGTTGCTTACCAATGTGTTTGAAATTTCAAAGCTATAAAATTGCTTTACCTTGCTTCCTCGCAATCGACAATGCTACATCTCGAATCAAGTCATGCATTTTTACACATGCTGGCTCATCTGTACTCATTATCAAACAAGAGTCTAACAAGATGTCAAGAGCTGCTACAATTTTTCCTCTCGCAGCTTTCATTGTGCCAATAATCTCCTCCGACTCAATTGTCCCCTTGCCGAATCGAATTAAATCTTCTTTATGGATTGCATGATCTTCAGGGAACATAGAGCATAATAAGAAGAGTGACTTGGTAGTTGAACTTGGTAAATTATCATAACTCAATTTGAGACATGCATAAGGGCCTCTCAAACTCTGTTCAACATCCATTGGCTGGGATTGTTCTAGGCTCCGTAGTGCATCCTCCCATGCTTCAATACGTTTTCCCTTTAAGGATCGTCCAACTGTTACAATAGCAATTGGTAGCTCCTTGCACTCATCAATGATTTCCTTCCCACATCATTAAACTCACCTAATGCATCATCAAATAGGTTGGCTTGCTTCTTAAATAATTCCCACGCTTCCCCTTTAGCTATCAAAGGCAATTCAATCTCAGGCTCACAATCCATAGACACACATACACTTCGAAGGCGAGTGGTTAACAAGATATGACAACTTTCAACAACTGGAATGCCAATATCTTCAAGACTTAGACGATCCCACACATCATCCAAGACTAAAAGGATCTTCATATTTTTCAATCTTTCTGACAGTCTTTGTGCTCTTACTAGTTGAGTTGCCTCTTGAAATGACAAGCCTATTTGATCTGCTATTTGCTGGTGAATGTTCAAAAAAATTGGGGGCTTTGAAATGATAGCCATGATTATCTTATCAAAAACCTTCAATCCATCTATTTCCCTACCCACTTGCTCTGCCAAAGTGGTTTTGCCTGAACCCCCCATACCGTATAATCCCACCATCTTCTTGTTGTCATCTTTAATTGCCTTCAAAACACAATCGTAAGTGGATTTCCTCGAGTCGAAGTTAATGAAGCCTTTGGAAGAAATGTTAACGACGCTAGGAAGTTGTTTCAGTTGGGAAAAAGGCTCAAAGATAGATTTTCGTTTGAGATCCATCATTTGCTTAGCCTTGTTTTCCATTTGTTTTGCTAAAGAATATCTTCGGGACACATTGAAACACTTGTTTCCTCCTCCTTCAAGCTCTAGCTGCAGCTTTTGCACCTCCTCTAGGATAGCGTTCACATCATCCAACCACTCCCTCACCAATGGCATTATTTCTTCAGTTTTCCGATCAGCTTCTTCTTTACGCTTTTCCACATCTGCTAGTTTCAACTTCAACTCTTTTTTTGCTTCGTCAACATCTCCAATGAATTGCTTGAAGCAGAACAAATAAGTAACTCCTTGAGAAATTGGAGCCACTAGGTATTCTGCAACCTTTGAGGCGATTGAAATCACAATGTCCACCATCTATTGCAATAAAAAGCAGTTACATATAATTGGTTAATTATTTGCAAAAGCAGGTGAGAGACTGAATGTGCATAGGAATATTAACAGTGTTTATAGACTTAGTTATAAATATTTATCTAATTAATTAGACAATGCATATAAATACATAACGTGCATAAAGAAATCATATTATCATAATACATACCTCTAATATGAACTGATGGTAACTTTGGGCACAGAAGAAAGAAGTAATCAAATTGTGTGACACAGTCCTGCAAGAAAGAACTAAGTAATTAATTGTTGAAAAATGTTTATTCTTAGAAAAGAAGAAACTGAGTTGCAAAATAAGATATTCCTAATTTTAACAAGGGCCGTGATACATCTTAAATATGATAACTGAAAATAAATTATGAGAATACAAGAAAAAGCAGAAATTCTAAAGAACTAAGCAAGCAAGTTATTTTATTTTTGTTAGGACCGTATATTTACCACCCATAGTCTCATAGAGCACAAATTTACTAGTCAAACTACAAGTATTTATCATTGAAATAGAAAAAAATATACATTGTAAGGACATTTATCACTACTCAATTTCTTCTCAAATAATAGAAATTTCATTAGTGGACTACGGTTGTTTCTATCAGTGGTCTTTAAGAATCACAAATTTCTAAATGGAATAATTTTACCCATCCCTCTATTAATTAAATTATAATCGACTAGTTTTGCCCCTTGATATTTTATAACAACAGTTAATGATGAAAACCAATTTATTAAAAAATTATGTACTGTCAGAAGATACAACAAATATGTTGGCAAAAAAAATCAAAAGAAAAGAAGAAGACACAACATATATAGCGCTTCTAATTTTTAACATAAGATTTACTTTGTAGTTGAAATGATTATAATGAATTTTAGTATTTAGGTTTTCCTTTTAAATTTACTTTTTGTAATTTTAAATTCAAATTAGCAATAAAATTTATTAATGTAACATTGCAAATAGAATAAATGAAGTAATTTTACCTGGAAGGCTTATCCAAAAGTAAGTAACAGAATACCAGAGACAATTGTTGCAAAGTAATCCTATGATCAAATTGAGTGATAACGGGGGCCACCTGCAATTAATGTTGAATGAAATTAAATGAGAGATAATAAAAAGATATGTAAATTAAATAATTTATTTGTTACATATTATTTGCCGGTTTTATAACTAATGAAAATTATGGTGATAACTGATAAGTTTTTTGGCTACTGAAGAATGAAGCAAACCAGATGTTGACTGAAACTAAATATAAGCATTAGAAACCAATATACTACACTTTTTTAACTAAAGCTTTTAATAATCACACTAATAAATTTTGTTTAAATTAAGATAACATACCTAGTGATAGAAAATTTAAATTAAATTAATTTCAAAATAATATAAAAAGCCTCTAATAAATATCTAAATAAAATATTCACACTATAATATCAAAAATAAATGAACTGGGATAAAGGAAAAAAGAAAAAAGATATTCAAATTGTGAATATTGAAGACTCCTCAACGAGGGAATGAGTAGTAGGAATTGAAAAGATGATGAGCAATCATAATTTTACAATTCTAGATGCACATCTGCGAATATTTCATGGGTAGAGATTTGCACCATAACATTAAAATAAAAGGTTAAAATTAAAAAGTAATATTAAATATTATTCTTCACTTGAGTTCTCAGATTTGCACATTAACCTTTAAATAAAATATTAAAATTAAAACAGTAAAATTAAATATTATTCTTCACTTGAGTTCTCTATCGTGGTTAATAGGGATGTGTATGGTTCCTCCAAATCTAGTATGCATGCCCAAGCATAGTAAAAACTTGACTAATCTAACCCAAAAAAGTGGCCTGAACATTTTTTTTGGATAAGTAAGCATTATTCACATGATTATAGAAGCCATTTAAGTGGAAAAAAAATCCTTGCATATTTATGTATATGGATTTTGTATAATAAAAAATAATGTTAATTAGCTCAAACTTTGCAATCAAATTTTATGGATCAGATCTTAAATTTTTAAAGGGCCCAATTTGTAAAATATCAATTATTGTAAATTTATTGTGAAATTAAAAGGAGATGATCCAAGAAAAAACTTGTAATTTTTATGGTGCTCTGTAAGAAACTTCAAATAAAAAGTTGAAAAGAAATTATGCATAGGTCTTAGGCTGTGTTTAATGCATGCTAGCCTAATTTATTTATTTTTTTTCGATTACAAATGCATGCTAGCCTAATATGCCTGATTTAGTCCAAAAAAGTGGGCAGCAACAAAAATTTATAGGGAGAATTACCCTCATGTCCCAATTAAGAGACTTAATTATAAAATGGTTCGAAACATTGACCTTAAATACAAAATGGTCCCAAACATTCACAAAATTATAAAATGGTCCCAGGGAATAACTGCTCAGGTCACCCAAATTTATATACCATTTGTTCTTGGTTGTTGGATACTTTAACTTTTAAATTGATACTAACTCAGCTTCTGAATTTTGATTCAATATAATTTAGTCTTATAGTTTAGACTCAGTTTTAACTTAATACATAATGTTTGACTTACTATAACTTAATTTCTATAGTTTTAACCATTTTATAATTTTATCATTGGCTGTTTAGTATATATATGATTTATTTTTTAAAATATAAGAACTAAATTAAAACTATAGGGATTGAGTTGTAATATATCAAAGTTTAGGGACTAAGTTATAATTATGTCAAAACTATAGAAAATGAATTACATGGAATCAAAATTCAGGGATTAAGTCACAACAAGTCAAAAGTTAAGGAACTAAAATATTAATTTTCCCAATTTAACAATATATATTAACCAATTCAGTTCTTAGCTGAATTACAAATTTTTTATTTAAAATATGTTATTTAATTACATTCTTTTGTTGCCTTGTCTATAATGGATTCCGGATGTTGTTTAATCCTTGAAGTATGGATATTTCTTAAGACCTACTGTAGTTTTTTTTAATTTCAATACTCAAATTGTAGGCTTATTTTGAAATATTGCAAGAAGTTTAAAATTATAAATGTATTTGAAGTTGCATAATTGGAATTATTTTTTCACTAGGTCGTTACTTGTGCAGGGAAGTCCACCTACCCTGCTCACTATTGCCCATCATAAATTGGTTAAAGCTTCTACCGATTAGGATCGAACAGGAAGTGAGCTGCAATTTTGCAGCTCGTTCATCCTTCGACTTGACAAGACAAATAAAAAAAGAAAAAAATATAGAAGGAGTTAAACTGAATGGGTTACTTTGATATAATTGTCACTTACCACAAATATTGTAATGAAATTAGACGAATAATGCAGAAGTGTACACTGGTGTGACTCTTAAATCAAATTAGAAGATGCCCACCTACACAAAAAAATGGGCAAATAACAAAGATTAATTTAAAAGTCAATAAAACAAAGAATCTATTTACTTGTAATGTATTGATGATATTTAAGGAGCCACTGAACAAAAGGAAGGTGATTCGAAAATGGTATTTGTTGAAATTTTGAAATACTTTTCGGATTTTTTATGATATTCCTTATTTGTTTTTTTTCCTTTTTGATGAAAATATTCAAAATTTTCATATGTACTATGATTCATCAACTGCGCAAGCGTACATTTATATTGATGTGTTTACAGGAAAGGAACGCTGCAGACTTATTACACGTCTCATCCTAAAATGGTCACATAACATCAAATATACTAGAATCGTTTGTAAAGACGGTAGAGAAGTACTTTTACGTAAATCAAGGTAAATATGTAAAGGAGATTATCTCGTTTTACAAAAAAATATTGTTGAACGTGCTTTTGGGTTCACAAAAAGCTTTGCCAAATAGAGCCATTATGTGTCATGTCCCCTTCTCGGCAGTGTCCTCTTCCCGCCGAGGTCGGGATAGGTTTAAATATGCTAAAGGATTTTTATCTATTTTCGTGATCATAAATGGGAAAAAATATGAGCCTAATGGCAATATATAAAATAAGAAATAAAGATTCAAGGGGAAAACAACTTGACTTTAAAGATAATAATATATGACATGTGAGATAATATCTTTCAATATAACTAACATCTATATAAAAAAGATAATAGTTATATATTTAATAAAAATATTAGGTAGTCTTGAAAAAAATAAATATAAAAATAGTAGTTATGTTAAAGGATTACATATTTCTAATATTTTGAATTATTATATGAAATATATAATCAATATGATAATCTTTTTATATAAACAATATCTTTGATTGAATAAAAGATATTTGTTATATCATCATTTAAAAAATATATGTTAGGGAGAATTGGGAAAATCCCACATTGGCGAATTAATTGTAAAATGAGATCTTTTCAGTTACGCATGTGAAATTTCAGTTGTATATGTAGAAACTAAGATTTATATGTGGAAGATCAATTGCATATAATATGGAATCTCAGTTGCATAAGTGGTGGAAACTCTTATTTTACAATTAATCCCTGAAGGTGAATTTTTCCTCAATTCTCCCTATATGTTATATCTTTAAAAAAAAATTAAATATCTAGGATGAAATAAAAAGTCAGGACGGAACAAAGCTCTTCTCGCGTCCCCTCCCGAATTTTTTCGGGATAAGACAATCCCATCCCAAAATGATGGGATCGGAACGGGACTGGGAGTGAACACCCTTAATATATATATATATATATATATTCTTATATCTGTATATGATCGAACTTCATTTCATATGCAAATACTATTTTTTATAAGCTAATATCAATATAATCATGATCTAAAAGAAAACTAACTTTTTAACTATCAGTTGTTTGATAAATACATATTTAACTTCAAACAAAAAATAAAATCATCCAATATTTAGATGATTTAAATCAAAATAATTTATTTAGATGAAAAGCTGGTCCAATAACATAAATTCAGTATAATGTTAAAAGTATCTAACAAATTCAGGGTTTAATGCACTATGATTCTTTTGCATGGATATATTATTATTCTTTTATATTCTGAAATATACGTTGGATTTAAATGAAAAACAAGCTTAAGAATAATCTGACCTTCTTTCTCAAATATATATTTCTTTTTTTTTTGTTCAACAAATATGTGTGTGTGTGTGTGTGTTTATATATCTGAAAATAGGCATTCATAAAATTCAATACAGAACTCTCAAGTTTAAATTGTGTGATCCTAGATGCAAGAAATAAACAAACAACAATTCAATCACTAAATTAATACAATGATATATTTTGAAAATAAGTTTTGAACAAATTATTCAGGTATAAAAAATGAGTTAATAGTATAATATAAATTCTATGATATAGAACATCTATATGGTAGAATCTATGATGTTTTATTTTCTAATATTATTTTGCTTGATGATAAAAATAAATTTAAAAACAATGTAACAAAGAATCTTCAAGTGAAAAGTTACCTGCTTAACATATAGACGAAGTTGATGATATTTCAGAAGCTTGAACAGTAAAGGCAGGCCGAAGAAAATGGTTGACGTTCTTGCTGGTGCATAATTATGGAAGTAAATGTAAATAGAAATGTCTCAAGATAAGAAAGAACAATTTGGAAAAAACAAAGATAATAAAAAACAATTGAGAGTATAAGAATTCACCGATTGAATCAACATATGAAAAATAACAAATCTTGTTGCATAACATTTTTGAGTTGGAAAAAAATCCAATAAATGTAAATTTAGTGTCACATAGCTAGAACATCTACCACATTCTTGGATGTTTAATTTTCCAATAATATACATTTGGTAAGAGAAAAATTAATTCAAGTGAATATTTACCCGTATGATTGATGGAAAACCTTGATGGTAAGACAGCAATGAGTGTGTGTGTGTGTGTGAGAGAGAGAGATTAATGTGAATCAATGTAAGAAGGAAATCTACACTCTTGAAGAGGATATATATACGTGAAGAGGATTTTTTCTTTGCTTAAGCTCTTTAATTATGGGGATACCAATTCTAATGTTCAAGTAAGCTCTATATTCATTCCTTAATGATGACTTAATTAAAACCATTTTAATATATATTCACTGCTGTAGCTAATTACAACCATTTTATAATATTCACCGCTTTAGCTTTTTGTTTTTGTGTGTGTATATATTACATATATGTTGCTCTCGTTTTGGTCTATCTTATGCCGTCCTTTTGACTTGTTCGCCTTGTAGCTTACCGCAAGCGTACGGGTCACAAGTAGTATAAAAATATCGTTCCCACGAGGACTAACGCATAAACGAGATAATCAATGCAATTACGTGATTAATTAGGTTGAGTGGATCAATTGAGTA
>JANTPZ010148517.1:0-28128 GCA_025593235.1 Vachellia pachyceras | reverse complement strand
CATACATGCTATGGCATTTATAGTGCAAAACACAAGAAATAATAATTTTTTTTTTGCCAAGAGAATAATAAATTATCTGAGCATGGGATGATTGTGACGATTGCCCATTCAATGAAAGGATAGGGTCACGTTGAGTACACATGAATCTCTATTAGGAAATGTTTGGTTGAAGGGTAGGGGATGCAATGAGAGGGAAAACGACCCCCCTCATTTGGTTTATACTTTTAGAGGGGAGGGAAGTCAAAATTTATCTTTCGCAGTTCTCCATTACCCTATTTTGATTCATCTCTGAATTGAGAATTTTTGGAGGAGATAATCTTTAAGACAATTTTATCCTTATACATTTTATGTTATTCCATTAATAACCTTTAAAAACACTATTTTAATTAATAAATACACCGTAATAATATTAAAAAATTAAAACATATTGTAATAAAGTTATATCATTATAAAAGTGATAAAAATTATATAATTGTAATTAAAAATGTATTATAAAAATTAATAATATATTTTTTTAAAAAAATTATTATAAATAAAACGTATTTTTAAAAATAAAATAATCATTAAAAATATTTCATGATGTAAATATATAAATAAAAATATTATCAAATTTAAAATAAAAATATGATTATAGATAAAAATATTCTTCCCTTTCAATTTATAATTTTTATTTATTATAAATAAAATTATTACTACAGTAAATTAAATATATTATTTCTTAAATTAATTAGAAATAAAAATATATAATCGGCAAAAAAAAAGAAATAAAAATATATATAACAATATATAATACGTATTAATTAAAAATTATAAAAAACATATTATTATAAATAAAAACATGTTATTAAATTTAAAATAAAAATATAATTATCAGTAAAAAATATATTCCATCTAAAAATATAATCTCTCTTTTAAATAAAATATTAAGGTATTAATTAGAGTTAATGTGTGAATTGATTTACATAAAATATAAATAAAGTGTGTATTATAGCCTATCCCCTGCTCCAACTAACTCAGAAAATATATCCGAAGAATTTTAAACAAATGTTAGTTATTTTGTTTCATGAGTAAAAATTTCAACCGGCGGGCGTTAAATCTCTCTAATTTCGTCTCCCAAAAAGATTGCAGTTATTCGCTAAGTAGCAATAATAAAAAATAAAACATTGCGGGATATCCTTAACGATCACCTCCACGACGACGAGTGCAGGCGCTCTTTCTCAGATCTGCTGCAGCTGCATGCATTGGCACTATTCTTCCTTCGTCTCTCCGTTCACTTCCACAGCAAATTCCATTTCTGGTTTTCACTCAACATCTCAATATGAAGAACTTGCTGTTGTAATCAAAGGTTGCAGCTATGGAGACTGAACTCAAAGACCTGAATTCAAATCCGCCTGAACTCGACGGTTCCGAATATCCCGAACCCGTCCATGATGAGGCCTCCACCAAGGACGACCGTCCTCTCCTCAAGTCGGACCCAACTTCGCACGTCTCTTCCGCTCATCTCGAAGACCTTGAGAAGAAATTCGCTGCCTTTGTTAGATATGACGTCTATGGAATCATGGGACGCGGAAAGTTGCCGACGAGGGAGAAGGTCTTGCTTGGGTTGGCATTGGCCACGCTAGCTCCAGTAAGGGTGGTCTTGTGCTTCACCCTGGTATTCTCGTATTACTTGCTATGTAGGATTTGTACGCTATTCTACCCCCCGAATAGGGAGGAAGAACAGGAAGATTATGCGCACATGGCGGGACTGAGGAGGACCCTGATTATTCAGAGTGGGAGAATCATCTCCAGGATCATCCTTTTTGTTCTTGGGTTTTATTGGATAAGCGAGACCTACCGATTCCCGAATACTGATGACAAGCCTGCTACTGAGGTACTTCATTTCCACCAGTTCTGCCTTCAGGTTAATCACCATCACGCATTTCCTACTTAAGTTCGGGAATATCATCGAAACTTCGCTTGTTACTTGCTGTTTCATCATTTTATCTGGACACACACTTCCCATATCACTATCCTATACGTAATCAAGGTTGGAACGATTTCGGTTATGCTTCAAACTTAATCTGTCTAAGAGGACCTACGCCACCATGGCGAATGATGCATGTATCCAGACAAATTAACGGAGGTGTTGAGGCTTCTAATCAATACAATAATTAAACAATGCTTATATTTTAGTGTTCCTTCCTATTTGACGCTTGAACCGTTAATAGGATGAAGTTTTTTGGTTCTTTTTTTTCGAGAAATGCTGGGTTATAGGATGCTCGTTTTGCTGCTAATTTACTTGCGGAGGATCATGGACTCCGTTTATTTCCTTCCCTGCTAAAGGGACGAATGGAACGTGTTTCAGCTCTTATTGCATAATTGCTGATCATGTTATTCTTTACTATTTCTGTAAGATTTTCTGTTTCAGTGTATATATTTTAGTTTGACCTAATTCATCTTTTACTTTCAATATATGTGAGAAGAAAGGCAAAGGTCAACCTGAAGAGATGGAAGCACCTGGTGTAATAATATCCAATCATGTGTCATACTTGGATATTTTATATCACGCGTCTTCCTCCTTCCCAAGTTTTGTTGCCAAGGTTTGTGATGTTCATAACAAGTTGTGCTTTTGATTTATCCTTTTCATGTTTTTGTTGACATCTTGAATTCCGACATACATTTTGAACTTTTGATTTCAATTGTGGATTTCATTGCTGAAGAGATCAGTGGCTCAACTTCCTCTAATTGGTCTTATCAGGTCCGTTGGATTTCTTAATGTGTTCTCTTGGATTAATGTACTGGAATATCTATCATTGGGAACTTCCGTCATTTTCCTTCCTTTTTGCTCTTTAGACGTGGTTGATCAGCTCTTTTTCAGTTTATGATGGATTTATAATTTATCAAATGAGAATGCTGCATTCTGTCTCTGAAATAATGTGCATTCGCTTCCTTTATCAGTAAGATAATTTGATAAACAGTGCTTACATTTATGGAATGTCTTATGGCAGCAAGTGCCTTGGTTGTGTTTATGTTCAGCGGGAGTCAAAGTCTTCAGACTTCAAGGGTGTTTCAGGTAAGGTGCATTGAGGGAAATACTTCATCTTCTTCCCACTCTCCTGTTGTTTGAATTTCTTGCCTTTGTGCTCAATGGCATACTAATTACTTGGGGCCTTGTGCATCTTGAAGTGATAAAAAAAAATTGTTGAAGGTCTTTTGTCTTTATGAAATCGTCTTTTCACAGAAACAATTGCATGCATCAAAGAACCTTCTTGACTTTCTCTTGATTGAATGATAACAGAAAGATAACCAACCCCACAACAAATTTGCTTTTAGATGTGAGAATGCTTTCTTGAGAACCTAACTTACAACTGCCGGTAGATGAGCTCAATAACCGTTTGAGTTTAAACATTCATTGAATCTGGAAGCAATTTGGGCTGAATTTCATGTGTTGAATAGAGAAGAACTTGGAATTGGCTTGAGTATGGATTATGGAAAAGGGAACTATCCTTAAATTCTTTAGCATCATCTATCCAAAAACATTGGATTGGTATTAATAGGATTAAACACAAGTCCCAAGTAGAAGCAAACTTTAGTTGCTGGCTGTGCCATTCTCAAGCCTTATCCTGGGCATTTTCCTATTGAGTGACATATAAAACTAGACTTTCTCAAGCCCTGGCGATTTGTTGTATCTAGAATTTAGAGGAGCCTGAGTTGGCATTTTCATCATGCACAGGAACACTTGTTAGTCCATCATACTAGGGTCCTTGTACATTGTTCAATATGATATGTTGTGTTCTGGAGCTGGTACGCTGCACATTGTTGCTGGATTTGATTTTTCTGCAATCTATATTCTAGGATGAATGGGCCTGTAAATTTCTCCCCTGCAGGTGTTGTCACTGAAAGAATTCAACAAGCTCACCGTAACAAGTCTGCTCCAATTATGATGCTATTTCCTGGTCACTGCCTATATTATCTTCTTCTTTTTAGTTATATTTACTTTTTTTTGTTATCACCGTGAGGTTATCTTTCTAGTAAGTTTGAATACGGAAGAATGTTATTTTTTTTAATTATCAGATTTTACGATATCATGAAATGAATCCCCTTGTGATGTCTAATGATTCATACTTTTCTGTAGTTACATGTAAGTTAATCCTGTTAGTTGGACAAGGAGAGTAGGTGACCGTATTCTTCTATGGTCTGGGATTTTCTCTGTAGCAAGACTTTGGAATTGCATGTGCTTTTTGATGAAATTGGGGCTGGGGTCTGGGGTATGGATTTTGTTTCAATATAACTGATGGATCTTCAGGCTATAAAATTTATTTTACTTATTTCGGATATTCTGCAGAAGGGACAACAACAAATGGGGATTTTCTCCTTCCATTCAAGACTGGTGGTTTTGTGGCAAGTGTGCCCGTTCTTCCTGTAATTTTAAGATACCCTTACCAGAGATTTAGTCCTGCCTGGGATTCCATTTCCGGGGTAAGTGATTATCAAGTATTCAATGATCAAAATTTTCCTCCTTTTCTATGATTCCGATCAATAGAAGCTATCCGACCTCTAGGCTTCTTAGTTTTGGTAAGAATGCCAGGTTTTGACCCTAGAGTTGTGCTTGAATCTGAGAAGTTATTTTTATACCCTGATCTGAGTTGAAGTTTGATCTTGGGTTTGAAATTTGTGAGGGAGTCAGTGGTTGTCTGGTTGCTTTACACCTACTCAATTTCTAATAACTGGTGCAGACGAAATATTAGTTTAAAAAGCCTTTTGCTTTGTACTTGGTTGAAAAGTCATAGTTGCCTTTACTTTGTTGCATTACAGAGCGGCTTTCGTGCATCAAACCTAACGACTTTTCTGCACTCAAATATTGTTGATAATTAGATTGAGGTCTTTTTCGCAAAATTAACGCGTATTCTTAGTGCAGGTGCGCCATGTAATTTTACTTCTCTGTCAGTTTGTAAATTATGTGGAAGTGACAAAGTTACCTGTTTACTACACCTCACAGCAAGAGAAGGATGACCCCAAACTATATGCTAATAATGTTAGAAGGTTGATGGCTAATGAGGTATGCAACTCTTGTTAACTGATATATGATAAGAAAGATTTGGAAAGCTAATAATACTACATCTCTTACATAAATTCCAGCATAACATCTATTTCTTTGGGTTGTATCTCACTGATTACATAATAAAGATTCCTGACCAGTTCAGATACTAGGTTGGTTGGATTTGACTTCTGGATGTGGTATATATGGAATAGAAGTCTACAAGGAGTGGGACTAGATTGATAGAATTTGAGGGTGGGAAAATTAACAAGGACCTGTAGAAATTGAAGCAAGTACCGTTTTTATCCTGTCATTAATATATATTTTGCATGGATTTTCTTTTGTTCTGAAATTATTTAGATTATATGGTAAATTGGTTTATCTTGTTCGCCATTCCTGTCATTTTTCACATGGTCTTTAACTAATGCAAAAGGGGTGTGGGCTGGTTTGTGATAATGAAAATCTTACTCCTCACATTCTGTAATATTCTTTAAAATTTTATTCCTATCATGTTCTGTGGAGCTAGTTGTTCATTCTACCTGAAAGGGGATAAGTCTTATTTCTAGTTTTATTGTACAGCCAGTTGTTGGTGCTTACTGGATCGAGGTTATTAAATTTTCTGCTTGCAGGGTAACTTGATACTTTCAGATATTGGGCTAGCAGAAAAACGGATATATCATGCTGCTCTGAATGGTAATAATAGCCTGCCTAGTATTTTGCATCAGAAAGACGATGGGTTGTTTTCATGGCCCCGGTCTGAAATGATATGTATTTCAAGTTTCTTAGTTTCAAATTTGGTAGTTGCTCATGAATGGACACAGAGACCTTGGAGTAGCGGGGGCAATTTTTTTATTTTCAAGTAAATGACAACAAGTTTGCTAATATGAATAATTTGAGTGGGTTCAAGTCTTAAAAATCAGTGGGTACATAATAAAAATCTAATAGATATTTTCATGTAAGCCAAAAATTGAGTGGGGGCATTTGCCCACCCTCACTGTAACGTGGCTCCACCACTGAATGGACAGCTTATGCGCGGGGTGTTTTTAGCTCTTAATGGTTAATACATCCACCTGAACTTAAGAATGGCATTGCTTGTAAATTAGAGAGCACTTAAGTGCCTTAATTGCTTTATTTTTGCCTATTTTTCAAATAACCTTTATTATATGGGTTATAGTTCACCCAATTTAAGTGTCATGTGAATGATTGTCAACTTTTCTTTGTGATAAAATGGTGTCACCTTTTTTCGGAAAGGCCGTGAAGCATAGTTCTGAATCTTCTCTTTCGTGTTCCTGCAGGTTTGTAGTGCAATTGCTTACTCGGATTGTATGGTCTGTATATTCTTTGTATGGTTCTACCTTTTCAGGAGAAAAATTGAAGAAATTTCAGAAAAGATAGAAAATCCTGTGCAGCACAAGCATTCATATAATATTTGTCTGATTATAGGTACTTTGGGTTTTGGTGCAATCTTCAGAGCTGAGGCCTTTTATTTATTTTATTTTTTCATAATTTTTTTATGGGCAGTCAAGAAATCCTCTGCATTGTGCTGGTTCAGAATACCATTGCAGATTCTGTTTATTTGATGTAATGCTCACGGAGAACGGGTTTAGGTTGGAAGTTGTAACGTGCTTAAGAATATGACTAGCAGTTTCAACATTTTATGGAGGACCCAGATGACCCGCCATGCATACTTTTCCCATCCAAAGCATCAAGGTTCTGCATTTGAATTAACAATCCCTTTGTCCCTAACCCTTCATCAATTTTTTCCCTAGACTCCTTAGGATTATGAAGTGGCGAGGCCTCTGCCTTCTTTTTTTTTTGAATTCATCATTTGTTGCCAAAGCTACTTTTGCACTCGATGTTCGAATATAGCATCTAATTAGATCTGTACTAAAGAATGAGTTCCGATTCCCAAACTTCGACACCCTCAAACAATATGCTAAAATCATTTTGTACAAATAATAAATGTCAGATTGATCGATGAACGGGCATAATCGTCCATGATGAACCTATTAATCCTCTCGGGCCAACTACACGTAACTTCAACAGGTTTCAGATTTGAAGGAAAAGTACTGAATTATGATGGTTGAAAATGAAATGAATGACAACTTGGAAATCGTCGGCGGAAATTTCAATGAATCCTAGATTTCCAAACCTCCACAAAATTTTATATTTATAGGATCCATACATCAATGTCAACATATATTTAAATGAAATTTATAATGCAGCTTCACTACTGGGAATTGGGGATCAAGTTTCACGTATACATCGAAAAAGAAATAACTTTAAATTAGATGCGGCATACTACAACAAAGAGTTGACGCTTTATAAACCTAGTTTCTTCACCTCCGAAACGATAATTCACAATAGGATTTACAGATGGAGCCATGACAGCGACTTTACACCACAATCTCTAGAAAAAAGGAATTCAATGCGTCCCCCAAAAAAAAACAATAAAAAACAACAAGCGATGATATTTTCGGGGGGTGGGGAATGCAAAAGCTGCTTAAAAATATATTTCCACTATTCATTGAGTCAGAAGTGAGGAGACAGGTCATGGTCAAGCATTCGCATTTCTCACCTCCAACATAGAATTTTACCTTTCTTTAATGGACTTCCTAAATTCCCATGACGATAAGCAGCCTTTCAGGGGTGACTGTAGAAACAATGAAGACGTTGATAGGTGCTTTTGCCGCATCGAGATTGAGGACAAGCAATTGACGGCACTTCGCAGTCTTCTTTTTTCACTCTCACGAGTCTGGAAATTAGGATCATGCCTCACAGCAGAAATTCTGAGTGCTTCCGGAAGAATACAGTTGCAAACTGAACCTGCCACAAGTTCAACGAAGATGATATTAATCATGTGTAACTTGCGGAGAAGCCCATAATTGCCATTAGATCTAATGAGTGTGACACGATCTACGAGCTGCACAAACTTGAATGCACGTTTTAACAAATCCCACACGTCATAAATAAAATTTTCCTCCCCTAATGGAGGAATATCGCTTACGTTACATAGAAACTACTCGGTGATGTGGATGTAATCAACAACGTGATTCTATTCTCCTTAAGATCAGTAACAACGACTGTGCGTATGATAAAATGCTATACGGACTAGAATCACGCAAATTCAGTTCTTGATGATACAGCATCCTCAAAAACAAAATCCAGAGTAAACTTGCTCTTTGCATTCTGAAAATCAACCTACACCCGATTGGCATATTCTAGGAAGCTCAAGGAACGAAAGGTATACCTAGTCTGGCCAGCCGGTTAACCCATGTTGGAATTGACTTCCCTGTCAGCTTGTAACAGATGTCTTTGCAGAAATGGTTACAATTCTTCACAATTAAGTGATATGTATCACCATTGTAGTTTGTTGACTGGCGTTCCATGAACTCCCTGACCTGCACAGGATCCAAACAGGTGGTTCCTATGAATATTGACCTCCTGAACTTGAATCCAGGGCATTGCCGAGGTTCCACCTCAAAGACACCGCTAGTTGGATAGTCATGAGCTCCAAATGCATATTCTACACCATATACTGTACAGTGCAAAGGGCATATCAGAAAAGGCGAACTCCCATTTAAATTTAAAATCAACAACTAAGTTCAATGACAAGGGAAGAGGGGGCCTAGCAGCAGTTTTTCTTTTTATGCCCTGCCTAGCAGCAAGTTTAGGGTATTCGTGAACAACCATAAAAATTAAAAAGAGGTCAGCTACGCATAGATGAGATGAACATTTCCATAAGTACTCAGCTGCATTTCCCAACTTCCTCAACCTGAGAGCCTTCTAGTTTTTACCAGTGTAAAATTAAAGTTAGACAAGAAACAACAGAATGAGACAATCTTAATGTTGAGTTGTTGACATTGAGCTTAAGGAGAGAGATGATCTGATGAATACACCTATCCTAATGCTAAAATAAACCAAAATCTTTACTATTTCACATTATTCACACTACAAACAATTACCAAGTGTTCACCCTTGGACTGTCGAATAACTCCCGTGCGAACAGAATTTAGAGATTTCAGAAATAACTCGGAACATTCTTAAATAATTACTTGCAAAAATATTATTAGGCAGATTATCACATGCCCACAAGCATCATCACTAATCAAGAGCACAGACCAGTTCCACATTCAACCACTTGTCACATGCTTCATAAAAGCACCCTCCTCCATCATAAGATAATTTTAGACATTTTAGGACCTGCCAAGACATTTGCTCGCAATCGCATAAAGTCCCATACTATTATGATGGAAAATGAAATTTCCTTTAACAAGAGCAACTTGTCCCCCTCAAGGTCTCGTGTGCAGAATCCAAGTTACTGTAGATATTAAGCTTGGATTAAGAGTATTGAGACACAGATCAAATTCAAGAAAAAGAAGACCACAGTCATACCTTCGACACCAGAGTGATAGATACCTAGGCCAGTCCAGTACATATAACCATTCATGGGTGTCAAGTCATATACATTCAGAAAAAATGGAGTTTCGCCAGGACCATAGCTCTTTGAATTGACTTTGGGGAATAGAGAAAAGCGGAAGGCTGATTTACCCTTCAAATGAAGAGGCACCAAAGTCTTCCATCCTTTCTTAAACCTCAATTTCATCTTTCCTAAAGGAAAAAACAGCAAAGGACCTGCTTCCAACAATCATTTGAAGAAAAGCATAAGCTGTATAAGTTCACACGCAGCGAAGGAAAAAGGAAAAACAATGCGATTTGATACTATGAATTTCTCCGCAGAAAAGCCGCTTCCGCAAATTTTAGTAATCAGCGATTTTTGTACCAGTACAATGTAGACCACAGGGAATTCTACCAGATCACATCAGCAAAAACATACAAAGAGGATAACTGCTTAAATTTTTAACTAAAATGAATCCTTTTCTTGCTTGTCTAATCATTTAGAGGGCAGACTAAGCCCAGTATTTTGATTTCTCAAGGAATGGTTGACAAACCATATATGTTTGTTTTAAACGGGGGCGGGTGTGTTGGGGGAATGGAAGCAGAACATCAAATTCCACTCAACGAATAAAAAAAAGGAAGAGCTCCGGTTGGCGGGAAGAGAGTTGGCCTCACAGATACTCTCTGGTCCATTCAAAATTCAGATCTAGCTCGGAACAGCGTCGATTTTCAAGCAATACTCGTGCATATGCATACATAGATCGAACAGAATAGAATACACGCAGTGATCACAGAATCCCAACCACAGCAGTGTTTTCTTTATTCGGTTGCCGAGAAAAGAAACGAACAGTCTCAAAAAGTCGTAATGTCTCAAGGCCCCTACCGAATGTTGTGTTTTCCCAAATATCTTACATTTTTCATGCAAAATGAGAGCAAACAGAAAAAATAACAAAGACGCCACGGAGACATATGTTAACCACTATGTCTGCTTGAGCGACTAACCAGTCAAAACTAAATTTAGATGAATCAAAGCACAAAACTGTGAGGGCAAAGGGAGAAAGAGAGCATAAGAGGGAATGCGGAACTCACGAGTACAGAATGTTGGACTACGGCCATTGGAGAGTCAAAGAGCAGCGGAACCGCAGCAGCAAGACAGAGAGAACTTGAGAGAGCAACTCAGCACACACTAATTCCTAATTGCGAATGGTGAGAAAGGATTGAACGGCAGAAAAGGACAGAGGAAAAGCCAGCAACGGACGTTTTGGACGCCAGGGGGAAGAAGAGGCAGACGCTCCCTGTGTCACTCACTGCTTAAGCCTGAAACAACGAGAGAAGAAGGGACAAGAAGGTAGGAGAAAAGAAGATGAACACGAGTGACTCGAGCGTGTAGATATGGACAGCAGTGATGGGCCGTCACACCGTTCTTTCTTCCTATTTGCTGTCAGTTATCAATATAGTCCTTTTCACCCAACAAAAAAAGAAATCAACAGTCCGAGAAAAGTGAAAATGAGAGGGAAACAAGTTTTTCCCCCGTCAAAAAGGATGCAAAGTGAATTGGACTGAATAGATAATTTTCTGCGGAGATGGAAGTAGAAGAAGGAAGATAATATAGGGCAAATCATGTTGACCACTGAGTCTCTGCTTACCAGATCTCTCCTCGGGTTCGCTTCACTATATCGTGAATGCGTGTTTCATGCATTTATGTGTTCCAAGCAGAGTTCGTCAATTAATTAAATAAAAAAATATTCTTGTTCGTTTTTTTTTACCTGAGAAAAAAAACAATCTTGCTTAATACTTTGTAATTTATTGTACAGCCAACGATGAAATTTCCGAGTCTAATTATATTTTCGGCAATATCCACTATCCATCGGGTCGTGGGATTGTGTCCATATCGATAAAAGTACATATATGTGTGTGTGTAGATATATAAATCTACATGGACGTGCGTTCACGCAATATATGGACAGCTCATCGCATTGGTGTCATTTGCGTATATGCAACAACAGCTTTAAAGGATTTCATGCGAATCATGGGGTCTTCTCCAACCGAGGCTGCTTTCTTTTTGAGTAAAACAATAAAGTGGCGATTGAGCTTCTTCTCTCCTTTTCTTTTTGTTCCAATCTTCAATCTCTGTTGAATTCTCGGGCATGAAGATGTTGGAACACACAAAGTCACAAACACATCCCATCAACGTAAAAAGTGATCGATGGACAAAGTAGAGAGATTCTACATCAAGCCTGTTCACAAGAATACTCATCATCTGAACCGTGTGAATAGGTCAATAACGACAACTAATCTCGACAGCAACCACAATTGAACTTTCCTCATAGAATCAATGAGCAAGCAGAGACAGAAACAATGTGAGAGGATCATTTGATTTGTTAACTTTCTTGGGATTTTAGGCAGCTCAACGTGGCAGACGAGACAGCCTGCGGGCGGAAGACCTGAATGCGACTGGGGGAAGTTACCCTGTCCAAAGCAAAAAAACAAAAAAAAACAATTTGGGCCCTTGCTCCTGTAACCAACGACAACGTTTCCCAAACGGGCAAGGTAAAAGACAGAGTTGTGACCTTCTACTGCCGGGCAATGCAATTGGTAAAACGTATTATTGCCCTTCAAAATCAAATGGGACTCCTTGTTCCTGCGCCTTTGGGGGAAAACCGGAAAACGTTGATATATAAAAACCAATTGTTGTTTTCACAAATCAGATGTGTCAAGGTGACATTGAATTTACGATACTCGACACTGTCTACAACCGTGAGGGAACATCATGAGAGTAAAACAGTGGAAAAATATGTACCCTTCGGGTAGAGAAACACCCTTCCCCAGGTATAATCACAGTAGTAGAAAATAACAAGGCTTTCGAGATTCTTACCTTTTTTTTTGTGAGAAAGGTACTCAAATTATTCAATTTAGAAATGAAAACCGAGTACGGTGAGGTGACATATTATGAATGCTCGTGTGTCCGGTAAATTAGACATTGCAAGTCCTTCACGATTGAGAAAAACAACTTGGTGAAACCTCCTACCGCTCAGAACCATCTGGGAAATGTTCCAATACATATTGTTTCCCGTTGAGATAGAAATCCACTACTGCCTTCATTCTAGCAAATTTATCAGGATGATAGTTAACGTGCACAATAACTGGCTTCAGTTTTTTAAGTTTAACATCCTTTCGAACAGTCTTAAAGAGAACCTTACTGTTCATAAAGAGGTACATATCCATAGTTCTTTTGGAAGCATGGAGCCCATCACAGCCAGGATGTGAAGGGAAGAAGAGCTCTTCATTAAAAACAGCTTGGTCCCATGATTTTGATTCCTGAGAAAGCCGGTTAGCTACACGATCCAAAAGCTCAATTGAAGGAAGAGTTGGCCTTATGTAAAAGAAGCCAGAGTTATAGACCCATATTCTCATTGTGTGAGCATATCGTGCCCAACCCATCGCAGGCTCATCAAAGACATCGTTGAACCCATATGCTGTCATATTATTGTGACCATCAGACATAGACTCCACATCTGAATCCCGATAAAGATAGTCAAAGGGGTTCTGCAAGTATACAATGTCAACATCCGAAAGAAGGACACTGTAACCCAACTGCAGAAATTCTCTTAGAACACGAAATTTAAGCCCCGAGACAGCATGGTTACCTCCTGTCCTAGCAATCGTATCAATTCCTTCATCTGGATCTCTTCTATAGACTGGGACATCATTTGATTTGCAGAATTCTTCAATGGTATCATCCAATGCTACTACTAAATAATTAGGTATGCCAACCTTCTTGATGTTTGTAAACCATACCTCTAACATCTCTTTTACATTAGAGTTTGCCAATGCAACTATAAGTTCTTTATAAATAGCAACTTCCTCCAAGATTTTTGCCAACCTGGGATTCACGGATTCATCAGGAATGACAGATGGATTAGTTCTCAGACCCTTGACAGTGCCAAATGGCCCAGCCTTGTGGTTCTCACCCAACATAAGAAACTGTTCCTGGGCATGATCCTTTCCTTGCTCAGCTAGCCGCAGTTTTTCCGTTAGACTTTCGACCTGCTTCTTGAGCTCATAATTCTTCTCTGTCACTGATAGAATATCTAACTTTAGGGCATTAACTTGCTCCGGTGACTCACAAGTAGATGAACCAATCTAACAAATAAAGAAGTAAGTTAAGAGAGATAGAGAAAGGCCCCGGGGGGGGCAGTGTTATGGAATGTACGCCAAGACATGCACAGGGTCTGTCCTATTAGTCTTATCCTTGGAAAAAAAAATAATAAATAAAGGTGGACAATAAGACAAGTCCTAGGTCCGAACTAAGCATGAAATGAACACGAATCAGATGTCCACTCCTAACCATTTCGCACATATATATTCTCTTTTCAGACTATTCCTCCTAAACCAAGGTGTTGTGTCTAAAAGTATAACCAGTGAGAGTAGAACAAAATATTGAATAAGAGGTAGTTAATATCAAAATAACGTATTTGTACACGATCTTTAATGAAACTTCGGCTTTAACTAGTAGCGATGATTCAATAAAAAACAATCGAATGCGGAAATGAAATTTTTAAATGTTACATCAGCATCAAGGGAAAGATTCTAACAAACCGAGTATAGTTCTTAGAAAAGAACATATTGAATTACCCAGTATATATAATTCTTAGATCAAGTACACACGTCTTAACAAACTCCACGATAGATATTTAGTTGAGGCGAGTAAAATGCAACAGTGGATTATAGTTCCAAAGTTAAAAAAAAAAACACCTGCAAATGGGGAATTTCGATTCGATGATTATGGAAAAGACGACTGGAGCCAACGAAACCATGAGGTAACAGGAAGGCGAAAGCGCAGCCGAGAAGAACCCCTATAAATACGGCAACAAAGATCCGAGATCCAAGATTAGACTGGCCTTTGTCTCTGGCGAGCAAGGCATCTCGACGACCCGCCATGGCAATCCGAATTTGTTTATGAGGGAGTGATGGGAGAATCCGGGCACCACTGCTCCCCTTTACGGCATCTAAGAAGGATTGACTCTCCCGCGGTAATGAGGGATCCTACTCTCTTCCTTGCAAAAGCTTAGTAGGTGCTTTGACCCCGCTGGCTCCCGAACTCTCAACTCAAGTCTCAAGTCGTCGACGGTGCCAATCAAAGTCGTTTGTCTCTAGTAAATTTAAGTGTCTTAAAAAAATTAAAAAATAAGAAAATGTCGTGCACCTCTTGTTTTGTTCATCCCCGGCACATGCAAGACAGCAATATGGGCCTTAATCCCAAAAGGCCCACAGGAATTATTACAAAACCGTTTTTTTATACAGAAAGCGTGAGCACAAAGGCTCAGGAACAAAAGGAGATTACATACCCATCGTTCGTGAGTTCAACTGACGAAGGTATTGGACACTTTCACTAAAGGGAGGGGGTTCGATACCGAGGAAGGTCACTTTATTGTGGCTCCAGTCGCGGCGCTTGGGGAGGCATCCTAGCTCCTGGGTGCTTAGGTAAACGCCTGAGGGTAATTGACGGCTCGTCTTGCCCAACATTGGTATAACCTAAGAGGAAGGGAGATTTCGCCCTGCGCTTGACTTGTGGGTGAGCTCAACCCCCTGTCTAAAATTTTGTAACAAAAAAAAAGGAGATTACATGCCCCATCATCCGTGATCCAGCTGACGAAGGTATTGGACACTCTCACTAAAGGGAGAGGGTTCGATACCGGGGAAGATCACTTTATTGTAACTCTAGTCATGGCGCTTGGGGAGGCATCCTAGCTCCTGAGTGTTTAGGTAAACATTTAAAGGTAATTGACGGCTTGTCCTGCCCAACATTGGTATGACCTAAGAGGAAGGGAGATTTCGCCCTGCCCTTGGCTTGTGGGTAAGCCCAACCCCCTGCCTAAAATTTTTGTATATAAAAAAAAAGAGATTACATAGAGTGGAAAAAATATCCCAAATGATCATTCGAGCACAACGCCTGAAGGTGGTGCGGTCACGAGTGGTAAATTGAAGAAGAGGAAATAGCCTTTTTTGCCAGAGCATCAGCCAAACAGTTTTACTACCTAGGGATATAGTGAATGAATATATTTCGTTCCCTTGACATGATTTCTTTAATTTCCTTAAATAACAACCCAGTATTAGCAGTCTCACAATCAGAGTTGAACATGTCAACCAATAATGTAGCATCTGATTCGATGACTATTTTCCTAAATCCATATTCATAAGCTAACTGGAGGCCTGTGTGAATTACCCGTTCTTCAGCTGTGTAAGATTCACAAAGCTCCAAGGACTTCACAAATCCTATAATTCAAAAATCCACGTGCTCCCTAATAACACCTCGATACAACACCGTCGAATGATAACGGGCAAGCTCTCTCTAGTCTCTAGTTGGAAAGCCGGGGAAGAAGGTAGCCCGTCCAAAAAGCCCTGGCCCACCCACCGTCTATCTATTTTTTTTTAAACTTTTTAATGCCTAAGTTAAATTATAAACTCTGACAGATAAAATTCAAGATCATTGATGCAAGATTTTCCACGTTAAATTTATAAGATAATAAATTTTGTGAATTTTTAATTTCAAGCTTACAACAACAATAAGTGCTTGTTTGAGAACTCCGTTGGGAGAAATGAGTTTAGATATTTTATAGATTTTAAGATGGTTTTACGGATTTCAAGATGATTTTTATGGATTTCAAGATGGTTTTTACAGGTTTCAAGATGGTTTTATCTCAACTTACGTGTACCGTTTTGGCAACGATGTTGCCAAACAAACGCTAAAGCGTTTGACAATAGTTTATTAAGGCAAAAATTAATTCATATATATAACAATCTATTAAGAAATTCAGCTTAAATCAGTCCTCCCTGTAGCTTTCCATGTCAGACCCGGTATTATATTTATTTTTTCTATAATACCAACATTGTAAAACAGACGTTGGTCCGGCTAATTCCAACTAAAGGGAAGTACGGCCAAAAGATGAACCTTTCTTTTTTTTTTTCCCCCTGAATGAAAGGATTTTATTGCAAAATAGATATATTACAGCACTTAAGCAAGAGAAAACAAGAGAGAGATAACAACAATTAAAGTACACGGAAAAGAAAGATTAGTTCTCATCATGAAGGAAATAGGTCACAGAACCGATCCACTTGAATAGAGTGGTCAGCTAGAGCAAGGACTTCGTTTACCAGACGATAGGGATAACCTAGTTGATAGAAATGAACAGGGAACTGAAGAATAATTATTAAAAGAATAATTAAAATCAAAGTCAACATATGGAAAAGAAAAAAAATTGATAGAAATGAACAGGGAACTGAAGAATCGTACCCTTTCGGAACTATTGGAGCAATAGAGAAGGAAAACCTAGTTGTAGAGCGAAATCAAAGGAAGGCCGTGAGTGGTTATATATCAGGGACACAAAGGGGACAGACCGCAAATGAATCTCGGAGAAGGTAGGTAGAAGACACGATCTCCAGTGCTCTCCCTAACCTTCCGTCGAGACAGCCAGATAACGGGGAGCAGTAGGCAAGAAAAGAGAATTGTGTGCGATGCCAACAGATAAAGAAAATAGGAGCACTTCGTAAACCAAGTTGAGTCTGGAAATTTCTGTTGAGTTTTTTGGTCCAAAATAACTGGTGAAACCCCTGCGTAGACCTCGGCCTCTGGTGATTTCCTTGAAGAGCAGGGACCGAATAATTGGGCGCTTCCCAGCGGGGCTCGCATCCCGCGACGGACGAGTGCGCGCCATGCCGCTAAGCCTATAGCTATATCGCCGGGCGCGAAAATATGGGATTCGGGTGAAGGGATCAAATGCTTACAAGTTAGGTTACAAGGATATTTGGGCAACTGGATCGCAAATCCTATCCTGAATTATGAATAATATTGGTTATTTCATTTAAAATAAAAGATGTAAAATTCAAATTATTATTCTGGCTTCCAAATAATTTAAGCACTCACTCCAAATATATCGGAGACACACGAATTTAACCTTACCTTATATATAAACAATCCCAGTATCTTTATATGCTGTTGAGTTTTTGAATTAACAAAAGTAATTATTGTCGACATAGTATTTTTTTTAACTAAGGTGAAACATTTTTAAAAATGAGTCAAATGATTTTATACTTTATCATCTTCATAATAATCATCGTTTGAGGTTATTAAATCTTTAAATTAATGCAAACTCATAAAGATAAGCGAAACTTCTGTTATTTTGTGTGTGTGTGTGTGTGTGTGTTATAATTATAAATAAACAAAGTTTTTTTGGAACAGATAATAATAAACAATTTGCGACACTTACTGAAGGTCAAACGAAGATGCGAGTGCGAGTGTTCAAGGGCCCATTTCGAAGACTTGGGTACATGGGTTGAACACTAACAAGGCAGTACATGAGGCGCACGAGATCTCTTTTTTCGAGTTTGTACTACTAAAAACACGATGTTTACCCATGGGGGAGTAGGTAGTCTGAGATAATAACGCTGACTTGGTGAATTGATTTGATAACCTCGATACCATCATTATTAATAAAAAATCCATAACAAATTTAGGGGAAACTCGTCTAATGATGTTCATATTGTTGAAAGCTAGAGTGAACTGGAAAGTTAAGATATCACCTCTCCCCCTCCCACCCCCCTGGACAATCGTATTCATGGTTTGCCAGGGCTTTCAGTGTTGCTTGCCAAAGCTGAAAGATAATAGACTGCTTTCTCAACACAAATCTATTCACAAGATTGTGCTTCACATAAAATGCAGTAATGAACCAAAAGTGAACAACCTGGCAATCTGCCATTCAGTAGGCAAACCTGTTCATAGGATTAGCCCACAATATACTTCTTCCAACCTCCAATTATCCTTGCAAAGAACCATCGGGTAAATATTTACATGAGCCAAAGCGATAATTCACTCCCGTTGCTCATCGCAATTGTGGGCCAATTCACTATTCCAGGAAAGAAAAGGGAGAAAGCTTACCCTCTGTTCTAAAAAAAAACTAAGTTTCAACTTTCAAGTGCATAATTATAGCCACATTGGTATCTAACCAACAGCTGAAATTAAGCACTACATCAATTGACATTTGAAAGCGAGACACTGAAGCCTGGACATGACAGCTGCCGCCAAATAGGCCACTCAAAACATATGGCATCGTCTGTACAAAAATTTAGGAACGGCAGGCATTATATATCTCTCCTCTCATTGCATCGATTGGCACATGCTCAAATGTGTAACGCTCAGGACCAAAATATAAACCAGTCCTCTCCAAAAGAGCAATCCCTTCATCCCTACCATACAGGGAAGCGTATAGTTTCAGGTACTCGTAGTCCTAGAAAAATCCACACAAAATGACATGCAAAAATCAGGTTATGAAACAACCATGCACAACTAAAACTAGCAAACCATGGTAATATATATTTATCCATAATATTGATAGCAAGTCTGCATAAGAATATCTTCACAAACATAATGTTGCATTTATACAACAGAAGCAAGGCCGCAAAAGCTCAAGTACATTCAGTATAATTAGCCAAGTACTTTTGGAATTGCATCGCTGTTACCTGCAAGCCACTAAGTATGCGCTCTAGTCTTAGAGAAGCAACCGGTTCATTAGAAGGTGAGAACACCTGACCAGGGTAGTACAGAACTCCATCTCCAGGTGGAAGGCCGTTCCTGAACTTTATCTGCGCTCAAGAAAATGTATCAGCTCAGTGAAAAAAAAATCCTTTTATGGATGAATATTCTAAACCAATAATGATACAGCATAGTCAGTGCATATAAACACCTCTGCACTGGCTGTAGTTGCCTTCTCATAGCAGTTTGCACCCCAGTACAAAAATCCTGTGCCACCCTCTTTCCACACTCGCCACATGACAGCACGATGTTGAGTACCTCGCATTCCAAGGTGCCAATTAGGATGAGGATCTGATGGCCCCATGCATACATATGTCCACCATTCCTGAAAAAAATTACTTTGATCTATTAAAGCAAACAACACTGCAACAGATATGCGCTTTCAGCTTTGCCAAGTATGCATCATCTCTTGTTAAACTTTAATGAGTAGTCAAGTCTAGAAATTCCACATAATGCACCCCCCAAAACACATCTCAGCATCTTTACATAGAAGTGCTACAGAAGAAACATTAGCAATGCAATCAATTATCCTGGCACTAAGTAAATCACACACTCTCTCAGCCGCTTACATTGGTTCTCGACTACAAATCATGTCAGAAAAATCTAAATAGGTCAAAATGAGACATACTATAACTGCATCAATTTAATAATGTCGACTGTTAATTAAAGAAAGGAGTCAAAAATAATCAAAATGCTCACAAGCTTTGCAAAGTACCTGACAATTTTCATAAATCAACCTATTTAGATGCATCAATACTTACCATGTGACAAGGATGCATGATAGAAGAAACATGAAAGCAGCCAAGAGAAAGATGAACAATGCACCACAGAAGAGTATTTATTATACATTGGAGAATTTTCTCTAACATTGCTGACTAGACACAATAGAAACCAACCTGCTTTTCCAGATATCAAGTAAACCAAAAAAAAATTAGAGCTTAGAGTTAAACAAATCAATATATGATATTACCTCACCAGTCTCTGGTTGTAATTCAGAAATAATATCCTTGACCAGATCCTCTCGATTGCCCAGAACCCATTCACTGCAAAGAAAAAAATTTCAATTTCCTAGTAAACTTACTAAGAGTAATGAATAATCCTGCGAAGAAGTGTGATCATTCAGCAATTAAATCAGGTTCAAGTTGATACTTCCTTGAGGTTATGGAGCAGAAAAAGAACTAGTCCATAAGCAGTTGAAAAATGGATGAGGAATCCCAAAACATCATAATGAAAAGCTTCAATATCATATACCAAGAAAAATGTTGCACTTCCCAGAGTATTGCTTCTGGGGGAAAGACAAGAAAGAAGTTGGTTCTTACTCCTATCCTTCCGATGCCTTTCCCCTGGCTCAAAAATAGGCGCAGCAAATCTTTGGATATGATGTAGAGCAATACCTTGTGCAATAAATTTGATTATGAGGCCGAAGGAAATTTGGAACTTTAACAAAAGCCTCAAATGGAGTAGATGCAAGAGGTGCATCATTTGGCCCTACATAAAATAAGAATCATCAATAAAATACATATAATCAGAAACAGACAATCAATTGCAGAAATCAAAACTAAAAACTCAGTGGAAAAAACTGACAAGGAAACAAGTTTTCAATTTATGGCGTTTCCAATGAAGATCATAATTAGCTGCAGAAGCATGCCCAACAACTATCAGAAACAAACTCACAAAAAGCCATCCTTATCGGTCCATCAAGTCTATTGCACATCCGCTCAATAATTGTTACTCCCAAGATGGATCAAAGTATGTTTATTTTTAATGACATGCACAATCAGGACTTTTAAAGCTTTTGCCATAAGGTCCCAGCACTCATCTAACTCTTTTTCTCCTCAAGCCACAATCTATGATGCAAATTCAATTCTCAGGCTCATAGCCTCATACATATGTCTCTAGAACTCCCTCCGGCTAATGAACCCCATTTGAAACTCACCTACAATATCCCAAAATATTAAAAGATTTACTGATAGGCCCATTCCTCTTGGGCCAAAGAGTGCTAATGAAGGTTTTCTACAGTTCCACAATTTACCTTTCCATCACCTCTAAGAAGTTTGCATCAGCATTATATTGAACACAACTGATAACACACGTAAGGATGGTATATGCCACATTTGCAAATAGTCATTCAAAAAAATAAGAATAATGGTTATAGAGAGAAACAGGAACCTTGTGAACACATTTTAAAATTGTTCAAATCAAAAGCTCTAACTAGTACCAGTTTTCAAATAAAGTCATTTAGAACATATAAAGAATAAACAAGTCAATGTCAGACATGAGAATCATACTACAACATCTGCAGTCATTCCATGAAAATCCATATACCACATAAGGCAATAGCACAGCCTCGATAGAAAATAATTTAAACCATACTGAAGGGAGCAAATAACATGTAAGCTATAAGGGTGAAGCCCGCAGGTTTAGAATTATCTTAGGTAGAAAGCACATACCACAATAATAAGTAGTTAAAACACGAGCTTCTGGAGCATAAGAATGAATCTCACAGGCCATATTACGAACAGAATCGTATTGTTCCAAGTTCAGAGGCTGTCAAATATATGCAAGTAAACGAACTTATCAACATAATCTTAAGATGCATCCAAACTAGTAGTCATAACATTAGGAATGTCAAAAAAAGAGCATACACAATAAATTCACTTATTAAGCAGGGGGAAAGTAAAATAATTGACCCAGGACTATGGTAGGAAAAAATTTCTCAATGTTCTCAGCAGCCACTACTGTGTCCAGAATTAAGACTTGATAACACATAAAGATGATACCCAAGAGTATAGATAATTATCACGAATAAATGGCACTGCACTGATTATACCTCATCCCACAAGTAAAAGTAAGCTTTTTGCCAGTGACTCTTTGTCCTCAGAATATCAATTTGTTTCTGCAAGTAATCTTTCGTTGCATCATTACTGTGGCACACCAACAGGGGGTTGAAACTCATCAGTTTTCATCACAAATATGCGTGGCAAAAGCAAACAGGGTTAACTGACTCTATACCTGGAGATTACATGGCTATATGGAACAGCATATGCTGCCAACCGTGGATCTGAAAAATATTCATCTGATTTTGGATGGTCCGCTATAGCAGGAAGGGAACAATTTCAGCAGCGCTATTATACAGTCATTTAAAATATACAGTCACGTTTAAGTTCTCATAAAAATACCTGGCCAAGGACAAGTGTACGTCAAAACACGCATGCCATTACCCCATCTGCAGAAATAGGGGCTAATTCTGTACTGAAGAAGCCACTTGAAATGCTGATCCATTGCGTCATACCACTCAGCTGTCCCATGTTGAACACCAAAACGATCCTCAATTACAGTATCAGATATCTAGCGTACAGTCAATGAAACTAATATACATGTAGGATAATGTTTCCTAATTTCACAAACACGTACGCCAGAAAAGCATCAGGCTAAAATAAGCATGTATAAGTCAAACAGGTACCTAAAATAAGCATGCATTATGCCAACTGTAGCTTTTCCAGAGTTTGTTTGCAACAAAACTGCATTTAACATGTATAACAGCCATTTAAGACAACACACACACTTGACATTTTCTGAAAGCAATGTAAAAAATGTGTTTTATTGTCTGACGTTTAATGACTGAAGGATACACCAAATACAGCAGGAAGTGAAGGAGTTGCTGGAAGTGTAAAGTCCCAAACTTTCAGATTCAACTTCACCCGTACAGAGAGGCTTGAAATGGCATCCTCATCCATCATATCTACTGATCCATTATCTGAAAAAAATTCAGAAAATAGTGGAGACAGAAGAATCCTTCTTAAAGATGTAGTTGCAGATTTCACCCTTTGTACCTAAAAAATAGATGCTTACATGAACAGCTAATAATAACACCAAGGTTAAATAAGAACATCGAAATTGCAGGCAGTATTTAAAAAATCTATACAGAATAACCCACCACTTCATCTAATGGTTTTCCATCAATGGGCTCAACTATGTCAAGGCATCCCTTGAGCTCCTCAAACAGCTGATGTTTCTCAGCCTTGACTAAGCTTTGAGCTTGAGATCTGCATATAGGTGAAGACCAACCACAGAAACTTATGAATAGAAACGTCTCATAGAATCGAGAGTGAAGAATCATATTTTTCATTGGGCGGGCATGTGGGTGGGAACTCACTCATCTGCCTTCATAGCGGTTATGATAATCTCACCCTCATAATTTCCTGGGGGTTGAGCACTTGGAACATCAACTGATAACCAAAGAACAGAAGTCTCCCTGAAGAGATGAAGACATGCCAAAAGAAGTGATTCATCCACCATTTGGTGCACCTAGAACCTTGGAAGGGGAAAACATAAGAAATATTGCACTGATACGTACCCTGGATACAGGCTTATTTGACTGACTGGAAGATCAACTGGCACAAGAGCATCAGGTACACCTAAAATAGGCACCACTCGCCGCAATTTTAAAGCCTCGCCAACAACCAACCTGCCCATGATGATGTCAGCATAAAATCAAAGCAAACCATATATTCTATATATTCTCTAGAAACATACCAACCTGTCACCAGAGGTGGAGCATAGGTCACTACATTGAACCTGCACAATTCCCCCAATACCACCAGTACCACTCCAAGAAACCTTTGGTCGAATAGCTATTTGAACACTCTCCCTCTCATTTCTAGCTGCCAGCAGATTTATCTTCAACATAAAGCAAATACTAAGTCAAATGCCAGCATTTGAATAGCATAATTTCTTTGCATCAGCATCATAATGCAACGTACATATCCTCAGGCTCCAAAATAGAATACAAGCAGTTTTAAAGATTCCAAAGATAACACTATCAGTTAGTACACGGAGAAATGTTCCACTCAAATCCATAATTTCTTTTCTCAAAACATTATTGTATGTGATTAAGCATGAAACAAATCTTGCTCATGAATTCATCCATGCAGCTATTTGATATAAACAAGTAACGTTAGAGTTGTGCTTACAGGCAATGCGGTTATGCATATTATGTCCATGCATGATATAAACTTCGAGCTACAAGACAAAATAAAGCTATCGCATTAAAATTATAAACATAAGCCACTAATAATAAGATCACAGGACTGACAGGCTCCAAATGCCTAGGCATATCTTGTGATCCAACATTTGCTGTGCTTGGCATGCTCCACACATATACTATATCCCTAGTTGGAATCTCTGTAGGGTCAATAGATCCCTTGCGTAGACTCAAACCCTGTGTACCACCATCATTCCACCCATAAGCTGTTCCACCTCCAGCAACACCTTCAACTGGTGGCACGGTCACATCTTCAGGATTTCCTGCCGTAAGCATCAATATTTAATGGAAAAGGTGTCATTCCAAGACCAATGTAGCAATTACAAATAGAAAAAAAGTCTAACATATTACAATCACCAATTCCTTGAAAAGCAGTCGGAAATTCAAATGATACAAAAAACACTTAAAATGTCTGCCCTTTGCACTTTGTTCCGGGAAATCATGTCATTGAACTAGATGAAGCATAGCACCCATCCAATGGGTACAATCATGCATCACTCCATAATGGCAATTCACAGACCAAGAGATATCAAGTTGTTACCATGAAATATTTAAATAGATAAACAAAAGAGTTTTCAAATGTAACTATACAGCTTATTCAAGTCTCGCAAATTGTGCTGACGGAACTCTCCATGGGTTGAACTCTGAGTTCAAACTTCCTATCAAATCCATTACAATTATTCCCAGACTTCATAGATTACAACCCCATAAACCAGTCCAGCTCCTTACGAACATAATACAGTAAGAAATAAAGAAAAAGGAAAACGGAATAAACAATCGGAAAAGGAAGAACAAACACTAATGTAAGCACACAAAATAGCCGCACAATAAACGGAAATTGGAGTGCTGAAAAATTCGAAACTTGACAGCATAAGTTGTGACTGGTATTTGAATTAGGTTCCTGACCTAAAAAGAATCGCAAAGGAAGAGAAAACATAGAAACGAAGCATTGACGTGGCCATGAGAAGAAACTGAGATGAAAGAAATGAGAAAGAGTACAAAGCATACACAACTAACCAGAATTGTCCATGTCGGTGACTGAAGCTGCGACGATTGCGATTTCACTCAATCTGATAGCAGTGTTCGGAAGGGAATGATCGCTTTTACGATGCAAGCAGAAGGCGATGTAACTGCGCCAAATTTTTGCAATACGCACTTTCCTCCCGCACTCTTTTCTGTGATTGTATGCTATACCTTACGTGTACGACTTCAACTACGGGATGAAGTTCTAGGGTCCAGATCGAACATGGGTTTCCTTCTTCTTTTTTTTCCTACCATCTTTTTTTAGTATACAAGGGGACAAGTGTGCCCTGGTCTTTCTGCAAATGTTAAATAAAAGACCACGTTCACTTTCATCATGGGCTAAACAAATAATCTTATTTGTCGGTTTTGCCTGCCCCAGATTCCAAGTGTCAATTCCAGAATTTGCATGCCATTGGTAAGAATAATCAGCTCAAAATATCGGCCCACCAAATCATTGATCAACCACCATTTATTTGATCACATTGTGTTTGTTTAAGAACACCGTTTCTACAACAGTATATATAAATCGAGACAAAATCATCTCAAAATCTGTAAAATCTATCTTAAAATCCGTAAGACCATTTCGAAATCCACAAAATATTTCGAAGTTTGTAAACTCATTTCTACCAATGAAATTCCCAATCATTGATCGTCTTCACTTTCCAGTTATGTATACAGTGTGTTTGCACATATTTTCCCGCTGACCTACGTGAATTTACATGATCATATTTGGGATATAATAGTAGATAAGATGCTAGTCATTTTTCACCAGTGGCTTAATCTTTCATCAATATTGGGCTTGTTTAGATAGTCCGTTGAAAGAACAGACACAGATTCCGAGATAAATATGTTAAGGAAATTTTATCTCGGTAAGTGTGTGAATAGCATTTGCCTCCTCCAAACAAGTCCATTAATAATTTCAGTGCGAATATGATTCACAGCCTAGGGCTATATATGCAACGTCCACGTCCACGGGAAGCACATTGCAGAGAAATAAAACGATACACGAAAAATGGCATTAAGATTCACTGATTCACACACCGTCCGTGAATTAAACTTACCAAAACGACTAGTAGTCATATTTTTGCGCCATTTCTATCACCTTCATACATGTTTGTGCTCGGGTCATACATTTTTCCGTATGCAAATGCCATATTCATGGTTATACTTATTAACTGTTGCTACTAATTTTCCGGAGTGATAAATGACTTTGATTTAGTAATTCATTCATAAAACCGCAAGGGTTTTTTTTCCTGGTCGTGGTCATAGGCGTCCCTGCGACAATGCAAACACTGGCATGTTAGGATACGTGTGGGGAATTTGAATCGACACATTTAAGTTCACGCATAGTGTTCTAAAATCCAAACTGAACCCTTAATTGTTATCAGAAGTTTGAGCCGATAAAAGGAAAAGCCTGATTTTGTTTTACCAAAAAGAAAAGAGGAAAAAGCCCTAAAGATAATGTGTTTATTTAGGAATTCGGTAGGGAAATACTTTTACACAGGTCGAGGTAAATATGTAAAGGAAATTATCTTGTTTTGCGGAAAAATACTATTGAATGTGTGTTTGATTTTTTTCAAACACTCCAACAAACAAATCCAATAATAGTAGTAAAAAACTAGCAACCACCTAAAATCAATTCTAAAAGCATTTTTATTAAGTTGAGATAAAACTACTCTCACATACTTATTTTGGATTACGTAGAATCATTTTAAAAAAGATAATCCAAACACCCGAAAGCCTATAACGAGATTTAAATTATGCAATCCGACAGAAAAGAAAAGGAGAACTTAAGAGTATGAGAATAATTTGACTTCCACTGATCATCTGGGCGTCGTTGCATATCAAGCCATCAATTTGTATTTTCTTCTGCCAACGCATCTGGAACCGGTCAATAACATTGTAGGTTTACATTTCGGGTAACAGAGTCGTTCATTCTCTTCGGGCAACTAAAGAGCCTCCTAGGCTTCATTTTCTCCAACAAGTAAACTGAAACGCTTCCAAATCATGAAGAACAGAGTAAACGCTCGAGGCTCAACTTGAAATGACAATTCCTTCTCTTTTTCACTTTGGACGCCACATAATTGTGCTACTGCTACAAAGTCCTTGCAAGATCTTCGATGGCGCCCTGACTTTAATTCCTTCTCGGCAATCTCTCTGTTAAGCTGGCAATCCAGACTGTGTTTTTCCCATTCCTTTTCACACGACCTTCATGGCTGCTGTCACCATCTAGTCTCCATCTTTTGATGTCTCTCCAACTCCGTTCTCCGTGCCACCGCCGGAAAACTTTCTCAGTCACAATCCCGTACTTCTGCATCTTAGCAATCTCCTCTTCCCCCTTCCTTCAAACTCACATCCTACGAGAAACCATCGCCTCATCTCCTGTTTATCGTTGTGGCAAATTCTGCCTTCCCCCCTCAAGCCATTGAATCTTGTCTTTTAACTTATAACTACGTTGGCCAAATCTTTCTCTTCATTTCACTAATTACTTCAACTGGCGTCCTCATCATTGACAAAATTATATTTGAACAGGAAAAACTATCCGTTTATTTATTTAAATTTTATTTTAGTTTCCCCCGCCTGAAGAAATAACAATTCACAATAACCTAATTCTTGCAAACTTCCAAGTCCAATCCAAGTTTCCAAGGAAATCATCCCCTAGTTAGCTCTTAAAGCCTGGCGCTTTTAAGAATGGCACAGTGCATCATCCTTAAAATCCGAAGAGGGGGAAGTTAGAGGTGTGGGGAAAGAAAAAGAAGCAAAGCTTAGCTTTATTTATTTATGTAACAAGCCGCGAAAACTGAAATTATGGCGAGACCAAATGACAAGGTGGTGATGCCAAATGATCGTCTTAGGATTGAAAAATAAAGGGAAATCTGAGAGTCATACCAGTTAGAAGCTCATGCAGTTAACCCTACAAGTCAACTGCGATCATTTATACCTTGATTGCTTACATACAGACCCTCTCTTCTTTTTGGGAAACCCGGAGGAGGTTCCATGGCTGCGCCCCTGAATTTGAGCTCTGATGCAGTTCGATAGTCTGGATCAACTGAA
>JANTPZ010148515.1:0-12811 GCA_025593235.1 Vachellia pachyceras | reverse complement strand
TTATTATTTTATCTTAAATACATACTTACTTTGGAGATTGTTGATTATGTATTATGTTTTTGTATTTTAAAACATTGTTGATTATATTTTTCAGAGATGTATTGTATTTTTCTTCCGAAAAATCAAATGGCCTTGATAAATTTTATGTAAATTTTTTTTATTTTTTTAAAAAATCAGAAAAATAAAAAAATTTAAATTAAAAAAAAAAGTGGCGGGCCCGGGCTACCATTTTGGCAGCCCGTGAAATGTCGGGCTGCACATCCTACATTGAAACGTTGAACATCCGGAAGTTTTTTTTATTGTATTTACCCTGGAAGTTGATAAAACATATCATTTTTTACCTAAAACAACAGAGAGTTCAACTGACGTTTGCATCTTTTTCAGTCAGGACCTGGATATATTAAGTCACAATCTGATACCCTTTCTAAGTTTTCTTGTACTCTCGGTACATGTCAAGTTGCTACATGAAGATACCAAGTCACGACTTGATATGTATGTTCTAGAATCACAAGGAGACAAAGAACGAAGTCTAGAGCTGGCATTGCCATGCGGGTCTGCTCAACAGAAGAAAGTAAAACGTCTAAAGAGTTTCAGGTGGCGATTTGATATGTCCAGGTTGTGACTTGAGATGATGACAAATGTCCGTTCAACCCTCCATTGCTCCAGATCGAAAATGATATGTTTTATCAATTTCCAGGTTAAATATAATCACATAAAAACTTTTAGATATTCAGTACTTCAACGTTAATACTTCCAGCTGTTTTACCCATTTTAAAATATGAATTCAACAATAAAGCAGTAATAGAGTTCATGCATTCACATTTTTAATATTATTACTTTTTGCATTTAATTAGATTGAAAATGGCTATGTAATAATTACTACTATTTGTTATTAAACGCTAGAGATATTATTTTAGCATGAAATACAATTAGTAGTACTTTTGTAATACTTAATAAATAAACACGTGTTTTTTCGAAATAAAAATTAATAGATAATTAAAAGAGAAGTCCATGAAGATGTTGAATTGAGAGTCCCACGAAATAAATAATCGAAATCATTGTCCTTTAACACAACCAACTAGGCTTGGATTTGGTGATAGCCATGCTCGTCCTTAACAGGTGTTGAAGTAATTCCATGGTGTCACTTTTCTAAAACTGATTTTACATAATATAAAATAAATATATAAAAAGAATTTCATCTCACTCATGTAAAAGTATTTTTGGAAGTGATTCTGAATTGTTGCCAATTATCCAGCGTATACAAGAGAAATTTTTCTCATCTTACGGAAAGTTTTTTACACCATTCGCAAACATAGGGTTTATTTGAAACATCATTTCTAAAAGTTAAACACACGTTCAACAGTATTTTTTCGTAAAACGAGATAATCTCCTTCACATATTTATCTCGATTTTTATAAAAATATTTTTCTGCTGCGTTTCCAAATGTGTACATAATTAATTAGTCTCAAGATTGAACTTTAGGCATGGAGAAACAACGTTAAGCAAACGCTGTTTGGTTTCATATTTGTTTACACGGACATCCCTTATTTTCTAGATACGCAAACTTTTCTTGTCCTTCTCATATGGTCCCGTTTCGGATATTTATTTTTTAATTAATTTTTTTTAACTTATATAAAATTTAATGTTACACAAGATTATTTTCATGATATTATGTTACCTTTTGTAAATTAACCAAGCTATTTTATTATTTTAATATATAAAATTAGTTAAGTAGCTTATTTATTAAGGACAAGAGGAGCATTAAAATTTCATTTATAAGTAATCTATAAAATATTTTAAGTATTATTTAAATCTTAAGATTTACTACTAATGGGAATTGAGTTTAGCATAAGTGGTTGGTCTTTCGCCACGTAATAAATCAATGTGTGAAACCTTATACCATAGAGAGAAATGCGAAACATTTAGTATCCAGTAATGCTCCAGTAATTTAGAAGACAATGAATCTTTGTAAGTTATTTTTCCTTCTTTTTTTATAGGGAACAAAATTGTATAAATTTTGAAAATTAAAAAAGTTCATCTAATCAATAGATATAAAGTAATTTGGTGATAAATATATAAACCGATGAATCTATCGTCTTCATTATGTTGCTTTTGGTAATGTGTCCCGTGGTGCTCTTTAAAAGATGGTGATGATTGATATTTGATTAATGAATCTTCCATGTCTTATGCTAAAGCTGTGGCTCTTGCTAAATGCCATTTTAGTATATCAATCTCCCACTTTTTTTAAAAAAAAAATAGGTGTAGATTGTGGACTATTTCAAAATTACGTTATAAATTTAACATTATCATATTTTAATGTTAAAATTTAAATTTAAATCTCGTTGTTGTTGATATAAGAACATTATTGGTGGATAATTTGTAAGCATTTTTTTAAAACCCGAAGGCGTACTCTAAGTTTGATAAGCCTTCGAGATCCAACTCATATACACTGTTTTGTTTTATACGAAAAAGAAATGTCCACAAACTGCAATTATATATAGATTATGTCTTTTTTTCTAAAGAGATACAAATGCATTTTTGATTGATTAGATTAGCTTTAAATAAAAATGTGCCAACTTTAACATATAAGTATAGCTTAAAAAATTTTAGAATACAAAAAATGGTTAGATTAAATAATACTAATAGGGACTCGATTCTTCTCGAACAAATTAAAGTTTCTAATCATGCGATTGTATGGGGAAAAATCAATTTGATTTATATATGGAATCCCATATAGCTATAAAAAATCGAATGCCATATTATAGATCCATAAAAAATATTTAAATGATGATAATTGCTGGTTAATGACTCAAAATGTTAGTTAAAATTGATGAAAGTAAAAAAAAACATAAAAATGTATTTTTAAATATATCTGTATTTATGAAACCAGTGAATGAGAGAGAATGAATATTCAAAGAGATGAGATGAGAAAAAGGCATGTAATTGATTGAGATAAAGTGAAAAAGATTAATTAAATTAAAAATTTTCAGATAATAACAGAAAATTAAAAAAGGGATCCGCCCTATTTTTTTTAAAAAAAATTGCAACTAATAGTTGGGATCACAGGGTATATAATATAAACTAAAAATATTGAATTCATAATAATTAATTAATTTAAAAGTCATGTTTCTTAATTTAAAAGGGAACAAGGGATAGCAAAAGAAGCCACAATGCATGAGAATAAAGCTTATGGCCTATATGGGTGTCGCTATTTTTCTTTAAATAAAAAAAACAAACAACAAATCTTTTTCATGACCAGAAATATATAAAAAGAAGATTAAGACAAATCAGTAGGAAACACACACATACAACAAACACCATTACTTCATGGCCCGACCCAATTGTACTCTGAATCAATCATGCCATGTTGTTTATCTTAAATTAGGTTTTATTTTCAGTGCCTTTTTTTTTTTTGCTTTTAAGTATTTGGATATCCTTTTTTATATATATAATCATCTGATTAAATCAGGTTTAAGCATTGTCAAGAAATTCTCTCAAAAATATTTTCTGTATTAACATAAATTCAAATTTGAGATCTCAAAATCCCTTTCACAGAGATCAATGTTACACTGTACATGAAGATTTTTTAAAAGAATCATTTCTTTTTAGGGTGATTTCAATTTCTTACAATTTTAAATATGCATACAAACGTATCAATGGATCCGTTTGGAAATACGGTGGAAAAACATTTTTATCATTTACAAAGTAAATATATGAAGTGGATTATCTCGTTTTGCAGAAAAACATTATTGAACGTACACACATTTGACTTTTTTTAAACGGAGTGTCAAACAAACTTAGTATATCTGAACATCATCCAAACATGACTGGTAACGTTGTTACGGGTTAACTAGTAATGACTTGGTTAAAAGTATAAAAATTCTCAAAATAATTATGAAATAATTTTTTATTTCAATGGAAGTTTTTTTTTTCCTGAAAGAAACAAGTTATAATATTAAAGTTTAGTGGACAAAAGGGTCCATAGGAGTGAGTGATCGTGAGGCCTGGCCACAAAGCATATGAACCTTTCGACCTTAACTTTTTAACTGGAAAAGCAGATGATGACCAAATTCTCATTAATGACCCTATCCCTACGTACCCTTTTCCTTTTTTATGCAACTTGTTGGCTTTGTTTGCTGTCGATGGATTTTGGGAAATACACTCTTGTTGAAAGATCAAAACCATATCCAAGGTTTTGTAGGTTATAAGTTCGATCTCATCGTTGTAACTTTAGACTGTCAGTTTGTCTACATCTTTTAAATTTAAAAAAAAACATATCAAAACCATCTCATCATCTTTGATTCGACTGACGTAAAGATGAATCAGGTTAATAAAAATTCTTACAAGAATACCAATAGTATCCTGACTCAGTGGTGATTGGGGGTGAACTACGGTTCGATCTCAACAAGACCATTAGAAGGGGGCTGGAACCTAACCGCACAGAACTATTCCCCCAAATCAGGATTAGTCGGCCCAAAGGGTTGAATACCGAGTAGGATTGATCTCAATTTTACCCAAAAAAAAATCTTACAAGAATTGTAGATAGATTTGGTGAGTGTAAAAATTTTAAAAAAAAAAGTAGTAAAAAAATTAAGCGTGGGAAATAGATAGAGGAAGGAGATGGTGCTGCTTGAGTCACATTCAAGGGGCAGAGAACAGAAGGTGTACGGACAAAAAAATGCTTTGATTCAAAAACCTGCGCTTTCACTATCGTACTGCTGCTTATAACCCACCTGGCCTCAAACTTCGTGTGCTCTTTCTTCTCACCTTCATATTTATTTACTTATATATATTAATTAATAAAAACAATAAGAAGAAAAATCACTCTTTGGTCCCTGAACAATGCAAAAAATATAAAAAAAAATTCTTGAAATTTCCAAATTAATATGAAAGTCTCGTACAATGATTTGATAACGGCAAGTTTGCTATATTAACGTTGACAACAACCTTATCAAAATTAAGTGTCAATTAATTAGAAGGCGGTGCAATTTCAGCAAATCTGTTAAATTGGTTGAAACAGCCGTTATAATTTTATAAGGGGAACAAATGGGTTGCACATAAAAAAAAGAAGAAGAGATAGACGCATGTGTCAATTTAACGAAAATGATATAATTGCTTAAGTTTTAAAAGATTAAGCAATTGTTTAGAAACCCATCATAAAATCTAAGTTTGGTTTCAAAATCTAGATTTTGACCCAAAACCTAGGTTTTATCCAAGTACAAAAAAATTTCTGAAAAGCTATTTTGGTTACAAAACCTCAGTTTGAAACCTAAATTTTTTCTTTCCTATTTTTTCCTCTTTTTCTACTTTTTCCTTTTTTCTTTTTCCTCTTTCCTACTTTTTTCTTTCTTTCTCTTTTATCTTTTCTACTTTTTTTTCTTTATCTTTCCTCTTTCCTACTTTTTCTTTCCTCTTTTCTACTTTTCATTCTTTCTCTTTCATCTTTCCTATCCACTTTTTTGCCTCGGAATCCGTAAAAGCTAATAACTTCCCAAACATAAATCACTTTTCAAAACCTAGGTTTTGCTTCAGAATTTGTAAAAGCTATTTTCCAAAATCTATTCTCCGAAACCTAGGTTTATCTCATAATCTATAAAAGCTGTTATGAAAAGAGTTTTCAAACAAATCCTAAATATACTTTTACACTCTTTAAATCTTAATTATGTTATATGTTTATAATAAAAAACTTTATTACTGCACGTTTATGGATATTTTTTTAACGGAAACATTGAGACAAATTAATTTTAATCATTACACGGTAAAAAATAATAATAATAAATAAAATAATGGTAATAATAGAGTGATGAAATTAGTGAGATATATATATAGTTTAACCAGTAGTGAGGGTGCATGTGTACGTACCAATTAATGGCATTATTATGAAGAAGTGACTAAGAAAAGAGGGAGAGGGGGGCTAAAATGTGGTCATGCACCCAACCCCCACGTGATTAGCCTAAAATGGGAAACGATTGATTTGAAAGTGTGAAAAATGGAAACACAGATTCAAGCACAAGAAGACACCATGAATAGCAATCATTATTATTATTCACTCACTTTGTTATAATATCTCATCGCTGTCACCATCATAACTCATCATTTAATTTCCAAAAATAGAGAAATTTACCATCACATCCTAAAAGATGAATTAATAAATAAAAGGTTTTAAATATCGATAAAATTGCTATCAAATCTTAGTAGCAGCTGGTTTGGTTATCATTAAGAACCTCACAAGCCGTCAATAACAACTGGACCAGGTATAATTGAGATTTGATAGTAATTTTATCAATATTTAAGATATTTTATTCATTAATTGAGTTGTTTGGGATTTGACGATAAATTCCCCAATTATTTATAACTTATAATAATATAACTCCTTATAACTTTTATATTGGTTTATTGATGCTATGATGATAAAATAAAATTAAAATATGCTCATAAATTAATTAATACAAAAATTGAATAAGGCCTTTTCTCTTATCCTAAGATGTAAGGTAGATGCAATTAATTGAGAAGTTTGCAATCAGGTTTCAAATAAAAGAATTAATGAATAAAAGATCCCAAAGATTTACAAAATTACCATAAGGTCCCAGGAATAGCTGCTTAGGTTGTCATTAACAGCTTTACCAACATTTATTAACAATCTCAACGGCTACTTCAGGGACCTTATGGTAATTTTCTCTAATTAATTCATATTACCGAAAAAAACATTTTGGTCTTGCAAAAAATGTCAGACTTTTCGGTCTTGCACTTTCAATTTAATAAACCACTAGAATGACAAGATGATAATGTAATATGAGTTAATATTTGTGAATTCAAACTAACAATAGGCATGAGAATTATAACATATATTTTTAAATCAGATAATTTTTTTTAATAAAATTACCCAGTATATTTTGTATGAGAAAAAAAGGAGAGTAGAAAAATAGCAGTTAAAATGGACCACTTGAACGAGTACACTCCATGCTCATAAAAAACACAAGTACCAAAAAATATCAGCTGAACAAAGTGGAAGGGATTAATTTTTTAAGATGCAGCGAATTAGTAGTTAAATTTCTATTAGGAAATATGTACGTGCTTACAGTAAACAATATCTTGATTAAGATTGTCTGTAATACAAGAATATATGTGCTTAAAAGGATAATCAAATTTTTTATTTGGGTTAACATAATATTTGATCACTCAAGTTTTATTCTGTTCAAAATAGTGATCCATACAATATAATAATAATTTAGACTGTTTTACCTGAACACATGACCGAATATGACTAACCCAATTTGGCAACACGTTTGGAATCCCCAAAAAAACCCGTTCAACAGTGCTTTCTATGAAACGAGGTATGTGTTTGGGAAGTGATTTACAATCACGTTGCACGCAAGTCGAAACAAAACTCCTCTCACATACTTACCTCGGAATCTGTAAAATCGTTCTTTAAACGGATCCCCAAATACTCCTCACATACTTGATTTAGTTTACGTAAAATCATTTCTCCATCATGTTCTCAAACGGGTTAATTATCGAATTTATGTAGATCCAACATAGTAATAAAATAAAGTATATATTTATGGGAAGGAAGGTGAATTTAGGGCTCGTTTGGCAACCTGGTTGCCAAAACCTAGGTTTCAAACCTAGGTTTTCTCTTTCCTACTTTTTCCTCTTTTCTCTTTCCTACTTTTTCTCTCTTTCTCTTTCTTACTTTCCTCTTTCCTACCCACTTTTTTACCTAGGAATCCGTAAAAGCTATAACTTTCCAAACATAAATCACTTTTCAAAGGCTTGTTTGGAAACTAGGTTTGAAACCTAAGTTTCACAGATTCTGAGGTAAAAACTAGGTTTTGAAAAGTGATTTATGTTTGAAAAGTTATAGCTTTTACGGATTCCAAGGCAAAAAAATGGGTAGGAAAGAGGAAAGTAAGAAAGAGAAAGAGGAAAGTAGGAAAGAGAAAAGAGGAAAATGTATGAAAGATAAAACCTAGGTTTCAAACCTAGTTTTGGCAACTAGATTGTCAAACGAGACCCTAATTTTTACCTCAAAATCTGTGAAACTTAGATTTTAAACTTAGTTTTCAAAGAAGCCCTAACAGGGATCACAGGATGGATGGGGCAGAGAGGAGGGGGTCACGTGGGAGCACGTGAAGTATGTGATTTGCCATCTTCCCTTGTGGAAAGTCAAAGCTTTCCCCCTTTCCTCTAATTCTAATCCTTCCCTTTGCTACGTCTAATCGCTGCCCTTAATCATCACCTCACTTCTCCATCTCCCCAGTCCCCCACACTCATGCATCTCTTGCTTGTTTATTTGATAGTAATAATCACTCTCATGATTTTTTTTAAAAAGATTCAACAATTTAATTACCTGGTACCTTCATTTTTTTTCAAACTGATTTATTAGACTTATAAAGTTATATATATATATATATGCTCTAATGATGAATATAAATTTTTTAAAATATATGTTATAATTAAGTTATTTATTTAATCATTTTATTTTAATGAAAAAAATTAATCGGTTCTTATATAATATAGTGTCTGTTTTGATTAGCGGCAAAAACTATTTTTTCAACGTGATTGCCAGTTTACGAGGTAAGTATGTAAATTGAATTTTGTCTCGGCTCAAATGAACGTTTTTCAAAAATGATGTAGTCGTGTCAATTATAAACACGAGATAGTATTAAGAGGAAATGTTGTTTACTATCACAATTCCACAGCTCTATATTATTAGCCACTTTAAGAAGAATGTTTACAAGTCATTTAAAGGGCAATTAATATTTATTCATCAATTTTAATATGGGTATGGTTGGATTTCTTTTTCAATTTCAAATAAATTTAATGAGTTAACTTCTATTTCTTCATTTTGATCAATTAGTTGAAGTGACTTATATTACAAATAAAATGAAAGGATTATTCTTCTAATCCTATTTGCAAGTTATTTTCAACTTATTTCATCGGAATATAGAAAAATCTTAAATATCATTAACTTTGTATTAAAATTTAATTAACAGATTTTTTATTTTACACTTTTTTAATATACATTGTATCCTATAAGAACAAATCTTACATAATATTGAATAAATGATACATCGTACGTTCATATACAAAAAATTAATAAGACAACTTATAAATAAGATAAAAAGTATTTTTTATCTTATAAATAAAATTAGAGAAATACATTACATCAAATTCAAAATGTGGGATTAAGATGTAATTCTTATAAATACAATTAGAGAAATACATTACGTCAAATTCAAAATGTGGGTTTAAGATGTAATTTTATCTTAAAAATAGTTTTGGGAAATGATGTAAAATAGAATCTTTTTTTTAGAGTTCATGCAATGTTATCCCCATAAAAACAGTTATTAGGTTAATCATTAGTACATGTTGAGATTTTTTTTTCCTCCACAGTGTTGACTTAACAAACATTGTTAAAAATAACTATACACATTTGTTGCTAGAAAGATAAGGTTGCAAATCACTAAGGTGTTTCAAAACACCTCATAAAATCACTTTTATACTTTAGAGAATAAAACTCCTATCATTTATCTATTCCATAAAATATAAAATTATTTGAGAAATTTAGTCTGAGATCCCAAATAAGCAACTTATTTACGAAAAGATCCCATGGATGAAAATATTTATTCTGAGGTCCCAATGCATGACCTCATGTTGCCAACACCATCGCATGGTGTTGTCAACACCATCGCATGGTGTTGTCATTACCATCGCACATGGTGCTGTCAACACCAGCGCATGGTGTTGTCGATATAAGAACCTCATGTTGTCAACACTAGCGCTTGGGACCTTAGAATAAATATTTTCATCTATGAGATCTTTTCGTAAATAAGTTACTTATTTGGGACCTCAGAATAAATTTCTCAAATTATTTTAAATAAGTTGATTATATTTAAGCTCACTTAGCTAGATAGTGCAAGAGGTGCTAATGTCCAAACTGATCGGTTACATGACATGGATTTTTTAAGATAAAATTATTTAAATGAGAAGATGAAAATATTAATAAAATTCAAATTTTGAACTGACTTTAATTTAAATAATCTAAAGTTCACAATTTTAGGAACCGTTATAATCGAACAACCATCAAAAAGTGCTTTTTTTTAGTGATAATAATATTTGTGAGAAGTATATATATATATATATATCAAATAACAACAATAATATTTGCTGGCAAAAAGAAAAACACATCAATATTTGTAAATTGTAAATTTTCTTTTCCGAAAGAGAATAGTAGAAGACAATGAAAGCTACATCCATTTACAAAGGATAGGATTATAACATTTGTCACTTTAACTACCTTTTAGAAACTCTTATAATTAATTAATTTATTTTTAAATCGACTCTTTCCACATGTACTTCATGGAATTGTGGGGTTTTTATCTTGTTGAAAATGTTTTCACCGTTTAAATATGATATCTTAATTTAAAGTTACGTAAATGTAAAAAAGTATTTTTGGGAGTTATCTCATATTGCCCTAACATTGCTAGAATGTGATTCGTGGGGATAATAATGTCAAAAATTCCATGGAATGATGGGGTAGAAGGGTAATGACAATTATCATATAATTTGTCAATTATGAATAGGGAAATTTATAATCAGGTTCAAAATCGAGGAACTAATGAATAAAATGTTTCAAAGATTGATAAAATTACCATAAGATCCCAGCAGTAATTGGTTCGATTGTCATTAACAACCTCATCAGCCATCAATAACAACCTGACCATTTACTGTTGCGACCTGATGTAATTTTATTAATCTTTAGGATCTTTTATTCATTAATTGAGTTACTTGAAACTCGATGGTAAAATTTCTTAATATAATTGTTTAAACACGGGCTTTATGGTTAGAATTTTAGAGATATTTTCCCTCTAAACGTTATGAAATTAGAGTGATAATTACATGATGGAGTCTCCATCTTAAAAAGATGGACCTATATAGCCTAACTTAGGGCTGGTTTGGATGCTAGGTTTGAAACCTAGGTTTCACAGATTCCGAGGTAAAACCTAGGTTTTGAAATGTGATTTATGTTTGGGAAGTTATAGCTTTTACAGATTTCGAGGTAAAAAAGTAAGAAAAGGTGGGTATGAAAGAGGAAAGTAAGAAAGAGAAAGAGAGAAAAAGTAAGAAAGAGGAAAGTAAGAAAGAGTAGTAAAAAGAGAGTATGAAAGAGAAAACCTAGGTTTCAAAACCTTGATGCCAAACGAACCCTAATTGGATTATATTTGATTGACAATTCCACATAATTCATATTGATTTAATTATCGAAAAGAAATTAAACATTTCAATGCTGCTTTAGAATACAAAATCAACTCAATAATTGGAATTCTTGCCCTTCATGTGGCTTTTACAAGCTTGCTTTTTTTTTTTTTTGCGGACACAGCGATCATGTTAAAGCATTAAATATAAGTACATCTGCAATTGATTCAAATCTCCAGTTATACTACATTTTTCCTGAAATCTGCTCTAGGTACGTATAAAATATTTGAGAGATTTACAATAATAATTAACGTCCCAATAAAATATGATGTGCATATGCGTGCAGTGCAGTGACCATCAAATCGAAGTGTCCAAGTGCGGCTTCAAATTCATCAATCTATGAAAGAAGCTTTTACTTCCCATCTGCTTCTATTGATTATAAATAAAGAGGATTTACGGACATGAATCCAATAACAAAATAATTCAATTACATCCAACTTCCGTCGACATATCTGTGTCTATTTCAAAGAATTCCTTGAACTCTCAGTGTCACAGTGACCTGTTTCTACTTGCTCAGATATTCCATTCACCTCTTGTTACGTTGAGTCTCTGGATAAAGAATCATTCTTTCTGTTCTGAGGCTTGGAACTGGCCTCATCCAAGTACTGCTGGTAGATGTATGACAAAAAGCCCCAAAGAGCAAGGAATAGAGATATCACCTTCAGTCCATTCATCTTATCATGGAAGATTACTATTGCCAAAATAGGTACAATTGGCAAACTCAGAGCACTTATCACATTTGAGAACAAAGATGATACCTCCAGAATCAAACCCAAACAGCCCACATTAAAAACTTGCCATGTTATAGCAGTAAAGCTCAGATTCAGCACATAACCTGACTTCCCCATCCTATACTCCTCCATTTCTGCCTTCAAACCTTTAAACTCCCCACTACCAAACAGCCCCACTAGTATGGCCAATGTTGCCACAAGTGATTGGAACATTATCAAGTCCAGAATCACCTTGAAGCTTTCCTTCTTGAACACTTTCCTGAATGCAAATTGTGTCAGAGAAAGCACCAGTCCATACCCAGCTGAAGCAGCAACTGTGCATATGAACCCGATCACATACTTGTGTTTCGAAGCCTGTGCAGATCCTGAAGAAGAATTAGTTTGAAAGACAAGAAGGACGGAGGAGGTTATTAAAAGGACTAAGGAGTTTATGATGAAAGGTGTGAATTTGAATGAGTTGAGGAAGAAGGAGAAGAAAGCATTGAAGGCTAGTTGTGAGGAGCAAATAACAGAATATGTAGAAACTGGGAGATTAGAGAGCCCAACAGAGTATAAGTAACAGTTCAATGCAACAAGAAGGCCAAGGGAGACATAAACAAATGCTAGCTTTGAAACAGAGGGCTGTTGATGATGATTGTGAATAGCGTTTGTTGCAGAGGGGTGTTTGGATGCAGGGATAGAATACAAGGGGAGGAGAACAGGGAAACCCACAAGCTGGACAAGTGTTCCCAGCCATTTACTGTTCCCACCTTTTTGGTAATACAGTCTTCCCAAGAGCGTTGCAGCTGATTGGCCCAGCAAGACACAGACAGCATACAAGG
>JANTPZ010148513.1:2395-12533 GCA_025593235.1 Vachellia pachyceras | reverse complement strand
ACTCTTGATCTTACCAATCCACCTACATACATTTCACCAGCCGATTCATTGCTTACAAATCTTCCTCTTACATGAAGGAAGCATAGTATAGTCTTCCCTGATATGCTAGCCATTACCATTCACCACCTTCAAATTTTAATTTTCGTTAACAACCTGAGAAGCTTTATTAACAACCTAAGAAGCTTCATTAACAACTTTCGCTGTTCTTGTTTACAACCCCTGCAGCTACGTCATTTCACCACTGCATCTTCACTCTTCAACTGCATTCCATAATTATTTTACATCACAAAACAGAGCATGACCACCAAACAACAGAGCACACACCATCTTCTTTGAAATGAAAACAACCACATTACTTTTCTATCCATTTAAATGACAAGCATTACTACTATATCCATTTCAATGATAAGCATTGATATTTTGTTTGTATCAGGTATAGTTATTTATAGTTTATCCATCTATGACAAGCCTTTTAATTTGTAGTTTCAAAAATTTTCAATTTACATTTTCTGCTTCTCTCAGCAACTGTTCTTTGATTTTCGTTCCTTCCAACAGAAATTAATCAAGAATATTTATAGACATACATCAAAATAACAATATTCCAAAATCTTATGCATAATGTACAGGTTTTACGTGTTCATCGTTTGAGGAGCACAATACATCGGATTCACTAACAGAAGAGCTACACTTTGAACATAGGACATACAGACTCACATTTAATCAACTTTGGCACCAACCATGTCCAACCACCATCTACTATCTCCTTCTGATTTAGAGCAGCGATTTTAGGGTCTACTTTTTTTCAGAACTCCCGCGCAATCTTCTGTTTTCTTCCATCTTATTATCTCTATTTTCAGCCTTGCTTTACAGATTGCTTAAGGACAATTTGGTCTTTTTCACAATCCATTTAACCATTAAAAAGTCCCATGGGACCTACTAGCAATTATTTAAAGCCTTGGGACCATTTGCTAGTTTTTTTGCTTCCTTGGAACCTATGGCTGCTTTTCCCTTATATAAACTACTGTGCGTGGGAAGATTGTGCATAATGATTTTTTTATTAGTTAAAAAATCTCATTAACGTACAATGATCCCATAAATACAAGAATGGGCAAGCAAGTTGTACATAACTTATTTTATTGAAAGAATAACATACAACAATGAACTTATATGTAGAAAGAACTTATGCATAGGCTAATAGCACTTGCAGTTACCATTTTTAGTACTATATTATTCACAACAAACATATGTGTAGCAAAATGTCCAGGCTATCAATTAAATTCATAATTAATTCATAAAAATGTTGATATGAGCATCAAATTAAATTACACAAATCACTTCTATTCTAAGTGATTGCATGTTAGCTTTTTGATAAGGATTTTAAAAGAAGTAAAAGTTGAATACAAAGAAAGGATCATCAAGAGTGAATATACTCTGAAATCATCTTTTTATAAAGTTCCTGAAGTTTCTCGCAGAAAGCTTCCCCCACCCCCGTGGGAAAAAAGTTACATGTTATGCATTTGAAACTCAAAAGAAAATAACTCCTTCAGGTGTTGGAACAACTTTACTATTAAAGGTGCTTGTCAGTAACCTCCATTTGCAATCTAAAAAGAATCATGTTGTTTTATAGAATAAGATTCTTCCTCGATTAAAATCTTGGATACGCAAAGTTGTATCAGAAGATGATGAACCAGTGAAGAAAGTAGTCTCAAAACCATCATTGGCAGGAGAAACAGTACTAGCTGCAAAAGCTGCCCCAGCAGCAGCTGCATATGTGGCAAAAGCAAGCCAGGAAATGCTGATTGCATAAAATGAAGGCGAATTTAATTCGACAGAAATTATGATAATAATTTTTGATTTGCTTGTCTGGTTACATATTAACTTGGCATCTTTAAGTTCTGAGTAGTGATCTGTTTGCTGCCACCTCTGGTTTTATACTTAACAGAAAAGAGATACTTTGGAGAGCTGGTTAGCCTTGTAGATAAGAAAATACAAGAAATGAAGTTGATGACATATTGGGCACGAATGGAGAATGTGAAAGGATTTGAAGATTAGTTGTTCATGGGTTTCTGATTGGGAGGATCTTTAGAGAGTTCCAACGGTTTTTAGGAGAGTAACCTTTGATTTTAAAATTTGACTTTTGAGACTGAAGGATATGACTTGAGTGGAAGAATGAGAGTGTTGGCAAGTGACTCGACTTTGAGGGTTTCAGAGGGTGACTCAAGTTGGGCTTCTTGTACTCGAGTCACTTATGGAAAACATGGGTGCAGATGGTGACTAAAGTTAGCAAATTTGATTAAGTTGAGAAGTGATTTACTTACAGTTCATTCAATTTCTACCTCCAACTTTCACTTCTCGGCTTTCCTCTTGGGAAGGCTCTGATTTTGGCACTTATCACTACTAGAAAAATAAGATTTAAGCATAAAAAAATCTATCGCTAAATTTAGCGATAGCATTTTTCCTCGTTAAATTAGTGACAGAAATTTTAAATTAGCCATGGAATTTTCCATCACTAATTCCATCACTAAAGTTCCTTTGTTCCATCACTAATTCCATCGCTAATTAGAATATGATACCTTACTTTTCTGTTGCTAAATTTCCTTTTTCCCTTGCTAATTCCATCTTTAATTAGAATATTATGCCTTACTTTTCCGTCACTAAATAAGCAATTATGTGTATTTAGCACGTCTATATTTGACAATTCTATCACTAAATTCATCGCTAATTTTAAAAATTTATAAACAAATCTTGTTTAATCACACAGTTCACCCAAAAAGCAAATTTTAAATAATAATATCAAGTATATAGTATCTTTAACCATAAACACACATTCTAATATTTGATAAAAGTCTTAAATTTAAAAAAACACATATAAAAATTAAGAGCTTCAAACAATGAATGTATTCATCCCCTCCTTCATTATGCACATCAATGAACGCATCATCATCAACATTTTCATCTCCTCCTTCATTCGGAGTATCCCTATGTTATCCATCTCCTTCATTCGGAGCCCTAATCTTTGAAGAATTGTAGTTTTCTTGACATTTCTGCACATCGCTTGACCTACAAATAAAGAAATACATTTTATATCAGTGATAAAATAATCATTTCAATATATACATATCAAAATAGCTTTTTTTATCTACTGTACAGGATAAAAATATGATACTTAGTTGCTTCCAAATAACATCTATGCTTCCCCAACAGTATGAACCAGCTACAAGCTTAAAAATGCAATACATTATAAACTAGTCTAAAGCTCTTACATGTCATTTAAGGAAACCTCTTCTAACATTGTTACATCTCCCAAAGGTTATCTCCCATTCTACAACAGATTTGGCATAAGAAGATAATTTTTATAAGCTCCAAAAACTATTCATATTAATACTACACCAGGGCCATATCAAAAGAAGATAGTTTTTCTTCCTATATCCATATGCCATATCAAAATAACAGCAGACTTGATCAGTGATTAGAAAAGTATCAAAGAAGTATGAGACAGGAACAATGGAAAACTTAATACTTCCAATGGATATGTTTCCTAGTACTCAAGAAAAGCTTTTCTGTCCGTCTTCATACTTAATTAGTGATATCTAAAAACTGCCACCTTCCATCACCTCTAGTTTTAGAAGGGACTTCCCACTTCCCATTTTACTTATTTATATGCTTGAGTGCACAAGGAAACACCTCCACGGCATGTGTGCAAGCTGAAGTAAGAGCACAAGGTTCAAATGCTCAAATTCTATTTTCACTTAATGTAATGCAACGCATATATGCTAGGGCAAAGACAAACCATGTGAATTATTGAATAAAAACACGAAGAGAGCTCCGTGGGCCATTTTCATGTAAGTCATATACAATATTACTCATCTTCCTTTGGAAAAACAATTAAAATTTAGAATACAGATAGTGATAACTATAAAGATTGCAAGCCATAAGATTTGAATAGATTAAACTCAATAAAACAATAGAAAGTAAGGGCTTACAAATGTAGACTTGAAATGTAAATTCCTTCCATGCCATTGCACAGCACCATTACCTCCTCAAGTATCATATGTTGCTTTTTTTCTATTGAACTATCCCAAGAAAATGTCACAAGATTAAAAAGCTGATCAAAATGTTGAACATGCGTAAACAAATCAAGAGATAATTACTACATACTTGATTTTTGAATAGGATGAACATGATTATGTTAAGTCACAGTCGATTTTTGCTTTGCAATCTGGGCAATAGTAATCCGTAAGTTCCAGATCCTGCAACAACAGACCAGTCCGTGAACTTTCACTGCCTTGCAAACCAAGCAAAACAAATATGACGGAAGATATATATGTAATTGTAAAGCTTTTTGGGTTTAATAAGATGAATAATTTATTTTTAAATTTTTAAATCTGTGTACCTTCTTCCACTCCATCTCCATGAAAGAGTTCTTGCACTCATCCGCCACCTACATTCCGCTAGTCGCTTGTTCACTGTAGCGAACATAGGCTTCATATGACACCATGAATAATTCCCCCCCTCTCACACACAGAGACTAATAAAAACAAAGGGATTAAAGTACCTTCTTGCAACCCTGAACCATTTTCTTGGCCAATTTTCATGAAGACAATGATTAAAATAAGCACATATCAAGACCGTATCTAAATTAAAGGCTCGAAAAAACTTCAGATTTGTTTTCAAGTAAGACAAAACCAAATATAATAACAACAAGTCTAATATATATATATTAGACTCAGAAAAATCCTTGAGTTGATTTGCAACTAGAAACCATGTATCATCATAAGCCCGACTGATGCATACATACATGTATATACACGAGATAACACATTGATTAATGAATAAAACAGAACATGTGCATTGCCAAATCCACCAAACTAGAGTAACTTAAATAAAAAAGAACATCACTTAATGGAAATCAAGGCGCACAATGATTTAAGAAAATACAACATATACTTTAATTATGAATAATAAAAAATGGACATTTAACGCCAAAAGGAAAATTGCTTTTACATGTTCTATATGATCAACATTAACAATATCATGTCTTCTAAAATGACTTGTACTTTCATTGAAGGTCTGGAGAATGAGATGAAAATGCTACTTTATAATATTAAAAAAAAGAAGGGGAATAAGCTTTTTATAATATTAACATAAAAATCGAAAAGAAAGAACATCATTCATATTTCCTTACAAGTTACTTATATATGATAGTATAACCATTGTGAAGATTTCAGAATACCTATAGAATGTGACTAATTTCTTTAAGGGCAAATATGCACAATAAAGTCCTAACGAATACTTTCAGAATGATCAAGCAACCATTCATGAGAAATTGAGGGAAAAAATGGGGTAGGGGGATACCTTCTGTAATTTGGCTTGGGTCTTCACCACACAAGAAACAAGCCTTCCAAAATGAAGATTTCACAGAACCATCTGTTGAAGTTACATTAATTATTCCGTACAAAAGCCTACCTGAAAAAGTCTATGGATGTCAACATGATAAACACCCAAACAAAATGCAACTTATTTGCTTCAATCATTCTCGGAAGATCCTCAAAAAAAAAAAAAAAAAAGGATCACCTTGTTTGTTTTGAAGAAACAAACACTGATGTTAAAACAAACATGTCTTAACATCAGACAGGCTTGTTTTAACTAACTGTTATAATCACCGTGTCACATTAGTTAGAGGGAATAGGAGAAATATTGACTAAAACAAACCTGTCTATTGTCAGAGATCCTCAAATTGTTGTAGAGAAATGCTAAACCCTGTACAAGTCTAAAACCCAACTCTAGGTTGGTCAATGCAATTCCTGAAAAAACATAGAATGAGGTAACGATCAATTATGACATAAATTTCAGTAAAGAATTACATAAATACAGCATGGCATGACAGAACATACCAACACAAAGATTAATCAAGGGATTCTTGGGCAAAAGTTTATCAGCTTCAAGATATTTCCTTGCAGCCTTTGTCTTCTTCCATGCAATTAAACTACCACCTCCCCTTCCACTCAAAGCCTTCTCCTTGCCTGACACACCACTGTTGCTTGAATAGAAATGCAAAGCATCTCTCACGGGGAAGACAAGATCAACGTTGATCTTTAGCCAAAGTCAGCGTGCAACCTTAACCTTGGACTTAACTAGGAACTAGGAAGTATTGTTTTGCATCCAGTCGACAATGATTCCACTTATGAGTGCCGCTAATACTGAGAAATCCAAAGAAAACAAGAAAAGGATGATTACAATGAACAACGCTCAAGTTATAGAGGCTTGGAAAATATTAAAAAGCGGAAAGCCCAATAAATTGTGATGCTATTCTTCTCCCTCTATTTTCTTGTGCGATGGTCATTGAAGATATCATTGCAAACATGAGGTAAAAACATTGGGGAAAGAATTATTTTTCTAGTGAAAGCGATTTGCTAAAATCTAGCATCGAAATTTATTATTCTGGTATATACCTTTCCAGGTTCTCTGAAGCTCCGTGGTGCGAGCTCGTAACACACATACAAACACTGCTTGTAGGCTTTTCATGCATAAAGATGCCATAATTGATTTCTTTCGACCAAGATGGCAAGCACCAGGCGATGGTCCTCCTTGTTGGAGACGACAACGCGGGGGTTCACCGTTGTGAGATACTGGGATACCAGGATGTTATGTCCACTCCAAAAGAAAGTGGTTGCTCGCTAGGGTAGGAAAAGGACGAAATGAATTCTAATGAGAATGAATGAAGTTGCTTTTTGTCTGTACAATTGGTGGAAACAAAAATGGAATTCAAAAATAGTGGAGGGAAAGTGAAATTAGTTTACAGGAATTTCCTGCAGATTTGAAATCCTCTCTGGGTAAGTTTTTTATTATACAAACGGTGGATCATGGGAGGACGATCAGAATCAACTAATCTATTTCCTCTTTTCTCTTTCACGAAGAGAAGATTGCTCTCTCACTCTCTGTGTGTCGCCACCACCGCCAACATGGATGCGCCTGCAAATGATCCTCTTTTCTCCGACTCTGAGGTATGCTTCATAATCAACCACTCTGTTTCCTCTTTGCTATTTCGTCATATACATAAATACATACATTTGAATCTATATGGCGGGAGTTATCTTCTTGTTTTCTTTCCCTTGTTTTTTCTTTTTCTTGAACCAAGAAGACCGATCTTCTTTTCTGTGGTGAAAGTTCCATCATAATAGAAGTGATTTGATATTCTGTTACAATACTTCCCTCTCAATGTTTCTTAAAGATCCCATGATCATCTCCGTCTCTCTTTCTATATATACATGCGATCGTCAGTGAATATAAGGCGATATCGAAATTAGAATAATAACCAAGTTGTTTTCATTCGACCTCCGTACAACATCTCCGATATCCCTCCCGGATGAGTTTTGCACCCTGCGTGGTAATAAGCCTTTCGAATTTCAACCTCGAAAGCATAGGGAGTGCTGATTCCTCCCGCTCAAAAGCGGTTTAGCTGAATTAGAATATTTAAGTGCAGTTCTGGAAAGGCGAGGTTAGGCTCGTGCGACTCTCTTTCTCAGTTCTCACTCCCCTCTCTTTCTTCATACTCATCTATTCTCTTCCCTCTCTTCCCCACACCACTCTCCCCCTCTTCCTTTTAGTTTTGAATTCTGATTCACTATTGAAGGATTTCGGACATACCTGGAGATGCCGAATTACGAATCTGCAGATACCCACGCGGAAGACGAATCACAAGAGTGGATCCGAATATGATACACAGCAAATACACCGAAGGCAAGAGGAGAGGAGATGAGATGATTCTCTGAAAGAGAGAATGGAAGAGAGAAAACTTGTTTTGTTCTGTGCGTTATTCTGCCGCCTTTGGGGAGCCACACTTCCCTTCTTGTAACTTCCCACTAGGGTTTAGGTTTACATATTTAACCTAGCCCATAGACTTGGGCCTAATCCATCAAGGGTGGCCCATATCCCAACATCTCCCACTCACATTTGGTGGATTACGAGACGTGGGCCTCATCCTTCTCTCTTCTTCCTTTCATACTAGGTGTTTTGCCGTGACCGTATGGGCATGACGTCTTTTAGATGTTTGTACTAGAAATCCTTTTTACAGGACCAGCACAAGACAATCTTTCTTCATGTAGCTTGAATCTGGTTATTATGCCTCATATGTCCTAGATTTAACCAAAATACACTTCCACTTTGACGAATCTAATCCCTCTCAAGTCAACATAAAACTTAGATCGTCTTTCTCGTATGCGTGGTATCCACACTTATGAAATCTCCAAGTTGATGTCATAAAAGACATGTCACAGACACCAGCATAGTTGTGTATTTATCAGGTAATCTTCCTTTCGCCCATATGTCATTTTGATATACGTCAACCGCTTTCCTAACATAGTACTTTGTATCGCATCTATCATGATAGTAGGATGTACGTTAAGGTAGCAGTCATTGAAGTATACCTCCATGATAATGTCAAAGTCAAAGGACATAAGTAGAAATATTAATTTCTTGGGACTCACACAGCAACGAAGCAGGGATTCATTCATTTGTTTCCCTTTTGCGGTTCTATAACACATGTGGTATGAATCACATGCTACGGTGTTTCTCTCATACTATAAGAGCGTACGTCATTTTAACACTTGCTATCAACACCGTACAGACTTTTAGTCTAGATGTTCTCAACATCTAAACCCAAATTCTTCCTTCTCTCATATCTCATATGACGTCAGTATTGAAGAATTTGTTGTCTGGTAACATGCATCATGGGAGCGGGTTCCCATGATTCGATCCATGTTTTATAGTTATATACATTGGATCTCATCCCGACACGCTACACAGTTGCCGAGGCAACACGATTTGTATTTCTTCTCTACCGTATCAGCATTCCTGCTGCCTTGCTGGTGAATACAAGTGTCTCATCTTTGCATACTCCTCCTGAGTATCAAAGGCGGTAGCTCGTGTGAGAGAGCCTACCTCATCTGCCTGTACGACATACTAGACATTGTATACTTGTACACAGACACATGAATTAATCACAAGTTCAATATACAGTGTCTGTAAATTTTACATTTCACGCATACCAATGGCCCTTACATGTTTCTCAAACGTTTCTTTGGCTGTTGGTTTAGTCAGGGGATCTGCGACCACATTCTTGGTCGAAATGTGTTGTACATTAATCACATTTTTTGTGCTATATAATCTCTCACAATGTTATACTTAATATAGGATTTGCATTCTCATTTCCAAATTCAAGGTGTTCAATAAATCTCTTCAGCCATATAGTCTCCTGCACTGCTGCAGTGCAGGCCACAAACTCAGCTTCTATAGAATATAAGGCTATGCACGTCTGCTTCTTGCTACTCCAGCTTATGGCGCCATCATTCAGCAAGAAGGTATAACCTGAAGTTGACCTTCGTTCAACTTCATCTCCGCCTACTTCAGTGTCGGAGAATCCAAGAAGCCGTAATTTGCTTCCTTAATAAGTTAGTGCATAATCTGATGTGCCCTTTAAGTATCGCAGTATCCTTTTTACAGCTTTCCAATGCTGTTCTCCAGGATTTGATTGGAACCTGCTCACAAGTCTAACTGCGAAGCAAATATCCGGCCTTGTGCACATCATTGCATGCATTAGGCTTCCAACGGCACTAGCGTAGGGAACTCTTTCCATTCTTTTCTTGGCTGACTCAGTCTTGGGACACATTTCAAGATTCAGGCTAACTCCAGTGGCTATCGGGGTGTCTAAGGGATTACAGTCACTCATGTTGAATCGCTCGAGAATTTTCTTAATGTAATTCTCCTGTGAAAGAGATAAAACTCTCTTTGAACGATCTCTTTGGATTACTCTCTCCCCCAAAAGACGTCTCATGGGGGCGTGCAGCATGCCCGCTTATATAGCCCAGTACCCTCCCGAGCCTCTCCGATGTGGGACTTTAATATTCTCCCATGTTTTTCATCTCAAAGTTTGACGACAGCCATTCCTTAACGGCCAAGATCGAAGTTAGGCTATTTCCGGCCAGCAGTATATCGTCTACATATAATGACAACATCACAAAGTTATCATCGAACCGCTTGATGTAGACGCAGTGGTCTTCTTCAATCATCTTAAAATCATATGAGGTTATCGCTTTGTGAAACCTCAAATACCACTGTCTGGATGATTGTTTCAATCCAT
>JANTPZ010148509.1:2101-33031 GCA_025593235.1 Vachellia pachyceras | reverse complement strand
CCTGCCGCCAAGCTCTGTTCTTCCCCCGCCTTCATTAGCCGCCGTTCTCCAATCTCTACCATCATCGCCAAACTCCGCACTCACCTCCAAATTCTCTTCGCCATCGCCGTCGTGCTCCTCAGCTTCTCACCGTCTCCTCTGCTTTGTGGCGCTCGTGATCCTCAATCTGTCCGCCGTGTAGCTCGGCCATTCCCTCAGTTCGTGGTAGTCCTTCATCTGGCTTCTTTCGTTCTGGATTTCCGGTAGGCTTTTCCTTATGATGAGATAAGTATGGTGTTTTTCCGTGTAGCTCGGCCATTCCCTAATTGCATTGTTTGTGAATTATTACGTCATATTTTTACTAGATGAAGGAATTCTTATTTTTAATGTCCTCAGCCTGTTGTTCTTTTCGTGGCTATGGAAGTATTGGAGTTGGTTTTATATGTGCTTTGATATCCTTTTAAATCTCTGGTTAGTATACTATTTTGGGATTTTTAAGCCTAAATATATGGTGGGTCAAGTTTAATTTAATTTTAATTTACAAAGTTACTATTTGATTTTAATTTAATTTTTATGGTTCATATTTTTAATTTTAATTTTAGAAAAAAGTTACTTATCCCAACATGTAACCAAACACATTCACTTTTATAAATAAGTCACTTTTTCCACCGCTTTCTCAAACATAAATCACTTTTACAATCTGATTTATTTTCAATCTTACTTCTCCATAAGTACTTATAGAAATAAGTTACTTATCCCACCACTTTTCTAAACGGACCCAATGTTTATGCCAGATTATGATTGTTAATTAGTGAGTTTGAATTGAAAATTTGAAATATACATGGAACTGTCGCTGTCCGAACAGATTACGGCGATGGAGTCATAGAAGCTCGGTCACAGGTGGCGCTACAGCTAAGGACGGCTACCCCTGTAGACTGAAAGATAGAAGTTGGAGCTGCTGATGATCAGGACCAGCGCAAAGGCTCTCAGCTCTGTCTCCTCCGGTGCCTCCGAGGTATGCTCAATTCTGTATTTAATTATCTTTTTTTTGTATTTCTCTCATGCGTGCCTGGATCATCAATCCTATGTTTCGGGTGGAGGAAGCCGATCATTCTCTGATCTGCAACTCCGCCGAGGCTAATTGACTATACTGCAAAGTTCCACCGCATACTCCCTTTTTTCCTCCCCTCCTTCAAGCTCATCGACGCCGCCTCCGGTTCGTCTCTTTTCTTTCCCACAAAAATCTTGTCAAACCAAAACCCAGCATGGTCTTCTCCACAATTTCTGACAGCTCAAAAATTCATAGCGTACTCTTTGCTTCTTCTGCGTCGTTGAGCAAACATTTGGTCGCTATACATGGATCTGGCGTTATTTTTTTAACATTTTTCTGTCGATCATTTTGGTTGAACTTGGAGAGCATTATCGCCCTGGTACTTGAGGAGAGTCCATCAAGGATAGAAACGCTATAGACAATTAATTCAATTGTATTAGAAAAGTGCCAGTGTGTTCCGCACGGGAATCGCTTATCTGTTTTTAACTTTGCAGTTTAATCGTTAATCTTCCTAGACTGCAAAGTTATCTCCACCGCGAATTATGACCCTAAATAAGTTCCTGATCATCACTCGCCACTTGGGCATCTATATATATATATATATCTCTTCAGGAAATTGCAAAGGCAACATGATGCAGATCTTCTTTGCATTCCTCGTACTCGCATGCTTCTTTTTTATTCTTTATATATGCCTTGGATCTCTCTCCCCTACTCTCGCTTTATATCCCGCGAGAACATTTAAATTGATCGGACTCCTTTGACGGAGAATACGTACATGGTGGTTTGGGCGGAGTCATAGTTTTGGAGTGGAGCACGAAAATGCGAAGCAGGGTAGCTTAATCACTTTGAGCATCGAGAACTTGGTTTCGGTTTCGACTTTCATATTTCAAACCAAGATTTTATAATTCCATTAATTTCTGAGGACCGGTTCGAAACACAAGCTTAGACCTTAATGAAAAGATTTCATGAGGCTGATTTTTCAACTTGCTGATGCTTTGTGATATTCTCCCTACTACAAGACGTTTTCCTTCGCTGGAACCGACACATTAATTTCGCTTTTACAGTAACCAGCTATGGAATTGCTGAGGGCACAAGCAGAAGAGAGGCAAATGTTCAGCAATGAATGACATGCGGGTGAACTCCCGCCTTTCTTTCTGAAGTCATGGCGTCGATCAGCGTGAAAGAGGGGGAGAAGAAGCAGGTTTTCATGTGTGCTTGCCATTATAGACTATAAAAGGAGGTGGAAGTGGAAGGGAAAGACTTGGAGAAAGGGATAATTGGTGACAATGGCGCTTTTTCTTCTTTCGGTGAGAGGGATGTCAAGAAAGAAGGTGGAATTTTGCGAGGAGTAAAGACAAAACGCATCGTTTACTCACAGTGGAGGCGCAGAGAACCGCCCCTGCGAAGGAAAATTGCGAATGCATTTTCCCTTTGCGAGAGAAACTTACCGTACACGTGTAGGAGCATCTTTCTGTGGTCTTAGTGGTCTCTTCTGGACCACGATCTTGTAGATTTAACCCCTCTAATCTTTTCCACGTTATTCCGACACATATCTGGCTCGCGCCATTTTCTTTTCTTCTTTTTTCTATTTTCCTCCTTTAATTCTTAGAACTCATTTGGGGTTCTGCAAAGAAAAAAGGGAGTGAAAGATAATGTTGGTGTTGGCTTAACTATGGTCTATGGTTAAATCCCCAGCAATTTTTTCCTCTCTAAACTATTCTGGAGTCTGGACACAGCCCCTCCTTGCGTGCATTTTACTGATTGGCCGCATTGTTCTTCTGCAAGTCTGCCAGGCTTTTGCCGTCATCTGCATGCACTTGATTCGTTTCCCTTTCCGAAACTTTGGGTTCTCTTTCGTCGACCCAAGATAAAGTCTTTGAGGATGGCTGCGGATAACTTCTAGCCTAAATAACAAACGATCACTCAATCTTGATGCATTTGGATTAGCAAACTTTGTTAACTTTAGGAACTCTGGTTTTCCGACTGTGTTTTATGCCCTGTTGAGGGTTTTACGTGCTATTCTGAGTTCTTAGCTGTGAATGGAGTCACGTGATTCTACCTTACCCTTTGCCGAGAATTAGTACTGTGATTTTACTGGGAGCTGCAATCCGGTGGGTTTTTGCCCGCTGATTATAAAACAAACCACATCGAATCTTTTTTAAGTCTTCTGACTTGCTTGGGTTGGTTTACGCATGATAGAGCTACTAAAAAAAAATTTGTTTGACTGTTGTTCTATAATTAATTCAATTATGTATTATAGTTTGGGTCGTGATAAGGATTTCAGCATTCAGAAATATTTTTATTTTGTATATAATAGCAGGGTAACGTCGAGTGTTCATTTCTTTCATCGTTATTCGGCTTCCAAAAGTTCCTGAGCTTATATAGGATGTCGAAGCAGCAAATACGAAGTGTCTAAAAGTGGGGAGGCATTTCTGAGTATTACTTTGTGCTCCATCGGTCATCATGCCTCTTTCCGAGTTATATAGAATGACAAACAAGGAGAATGACAACACTGCAGCCGATCAATCTTTCGTGTAAGTTTTGTAGCGTCCGCTGCAGTAAGCTTTTCATTCGGTTCATTTCATGGGCTTGGATTTCAATATATTATTTCATTTTTCTCTTTGATGAACAAATATTTCATATCATTTTATCATTGTTGATTCATGTTCATTCCCTGTCATGTTTTGTGTGTTGAAACGCAGACCGGAGAACGACTTTTTTGAGCTGGTTTGGGAAAATGGTCAGATTTCAATGCAGGGCAAGTCAAACAGAGCAAGAAGGAGCCCAGTACCTAAGAGTCTTCCATCTCACAGTCCTAGGACTCGAGATAAAGATGTAGGACTTGGCATCGATACTAGGATGGGCAAGTTAGGTGGTTTAGACTCTGGATTAAATGAAATTCCATTATCTGTTCCTTCGGTTGAAATGAATTTGAGTCAAGATGAAGACATGATACCTTGGTTAAATTATCCAATGGATGACTCTTTGCAACATGAATATAATTTTGATTTCACGCGTGATGTCTCTGGGGTCACCGGCAATGAATTCCCAGCTGCCTCAAATTATTTTGCTCTGATGGATAAAAGAAGTAACGGCAATCAGGTATGCAGGGACTCTCACAAAAGTCCTGTGCCTGGTGCTTCAAGTTCAGAACAAGCAAGTCTTGCCAAGGGATCTTCAACTGGAGAAGTTGAGACTAGTAGGCCGAAAGGACACAACAGACAGTTATACCCACCATCATCGCAGCAATGTCAAACATCATTTGCATCTATTAGATCCAAAATATCAGATATCACTGAAATTAATACAAGTAATGCCATACTGCAACCACCTAGTGGGGAAATCACTCAGATTCCATCTTCCTCTAGTGGTTTTTGTAGCCTAAATATGCAGAAACAAGATCCTTTATGTCCTAGGAATAGTTCTAACATGGTGAATTTCTCCCATTTTGCAAGACCTGCTGCCATTGTGAGAGCTAATCTTCAGAGCATCAGTATGTTGTCTGGTTTGTCTTCAACAAGATCAGAAAGTTTGGGAACTAGGAAAAAAGATGTTGATTCAAGTGGCAGCAATCCTCCTGGATCAACTCTTGTTGATTTAAATAATCAAAAGAACTGCCAAAAGCTGGTCATAGACCCATCAAAGGCCGAGTTGAAACCAGATATTCCGAACTCTCTCGGACAGACAGCTGATTTTGCCAACCAGTTTGACCCTGCCTTCAAAGAGGAGGGTGCATTTAATAATGATCAAATTTCCAATCAAGTTTCCACTGAAAGTGGCAATAAAGAACAACCAGCTGTTGAAAAAAGCATCAACCCTGAAGTGGCCTCTTCCTCCATTTGCTCAGGAAATGGTATGAAGAGAGGTTCAGATAATGCAAATAAGAATTTGAAGCGAAAAAGTCAAGATACTGAGGATTCTGAGTGTCAAAGTGAAGTAAGTTAACAATAATGTTTGCTTACTATTCTGTATGTTAATTTCTTTCCCTTTTGTTTATATTTTTTTTTCCTTCGTGAGGCAAGAAAACATTTTTGTTTGCAGGAAGTTGAGGAAGAATCAGTGGGCATTAAAAAGACATCTCCGGCACGAGGTACAAGTGGTAAGAGAAGTCGCGCAGCTGAAGTGCATAATCTATCTGAAAGGGTGAGCGGGGCCAACCACTGGTTGTGTTGTGTTCAAATGTTTTAAGTGAAAAAGAAAGAGCACTAGCACACATTTTTAATTCATGTGTTTGTGTTCTTTTATTCCTGTTGTACATGACTATTCATGGTATTATTGTCAACTTTTGTATCCAGAGGCGCAGAGACAGGATCAATGAGAAGATGCGCGCATTGCAAGAACTCATCCCAAATTGCAATAAGGTGATTTCTCTCAGGATTTAAATTTAGATCAGAGGATCCATAACTCTGTTCGTATATAAGTATTATGGACTTATTATTACTTAAAGCAATAGATGTCAAATTTTGAAGCTCAGCATTGTTGGCAAGGTTGCAACCTTTGAATTGCATGTGAAAATGTTGTCTTTGGCAGAATTAATTCTAATGGATATGACAGAAGCTTCATACCTTGAACATTAAATATGTTGGCCAACTAAAAGAAAAGAAAAACATGAAAATATAAAATCTTTGGATCATGTTGTTTGCTTTTTTTTTTTTTGTGGCTGACTCTGTTTCCTGTTAGGTGGATAAAGCATCGATGCTGGATGAGGCAATTGAGTATCTTAAAACACTTCAACTCCAAGTTCAAGTGATCTTTGTCTCTATACCCCTGTTTTACCCTTATCTTTTAATTTAATTTTCTTGAAAATTTGAATAATCACGTAATAGCATGGGGTCATTTCCCATCTTTATCTTTATATGCAGATTATGTCAATGGGAGCTGGTTTATATGCGCCTCCAAATCCTATGATGTTACACCCAGGAATGCAGCACATGCAGGCACCACATATGGCTTCATTCTCACCCATAGGAATTGGCATGCAAATGGGGTTAGGAATGGGTTATGGCATGAGCATGTCTGACATGAATAGTGGATCCCCTAGATTCCCAATGGTTCAGGTGCCCCAAATGCAAGTAATGCAAGGAACTCATTTCCCTATTTTACCTATGCCAGGACCCACAGCTGCTTTGCATGGGTTGCCAAGATCAAGTCCTCAAGTTTTCGGGTTCCCTGGCCAGGGACTTTACATGCCAATGCCAAATGCTCCAGGAGTTTCTATGTCAGGAGGGCCCCTTATGAACCCTTCAACTTCAGGTCAAAATGCCTTTGGAGCTGCAGGACTTGGGGAAGCTGTTGATCCGGCTTCAGCCTCTAGTTTAAAGGATCCAATGCCAAATGTGAATTCACAAGTTATGCCAAGCACAGGTGGCAGTAACTCCACAGTCCAGATGTCTAATCAGGTACTGGTTAATGGGTGTGTTTGAGAAAGCTTGTCAACACCCCAAAAGCACGTTCAACAGTGTTTTTCCGCAAAACGAGATAATATCCTTTATACATTTACCTCGTAAATGATAAAAGTACTTCTCCACCATTTTACCAAACAGACCCAATGTCTTGAGATGTTGAGGGTTCAACATGCACTAAACATTTTAGTAGATTAATTTATTCCAATAGACACGGTATCCATTAATATACTACCTACATAACTGCCAAATCCTGATGCTCATCTTATTCATGCTCAACCTTCCCCAACGTGATTGTATTTGTATGACCGTAATTGCCATTTACTTTTGAAGGAGATGCTTGAGTGGCAACACAACTTTTAGATGTTTGGGATGAATCCCACATGATTAACTATAGGGACAGTTTTAAATTTCACACTTCTGAAGGGCTCTTGTGATTTTGACCCTTCCTACTATCTGTCAATTATCCATTTGCTTGACGTCTTCTCTAATTGTACTTTTCAGTTTTCACAACTTCCTACCATATTTTATTGCAAGTTATATATACTCTTGCCGATTTTGATATTCTTCTCTCCACTGTAATACTAGCGTGAAGCAACGAATGTTGGAATTGATCAGACTGAACTAGCGCATACTAGTGGGCATACCTCCAATATTAATGACAGTGGAACTACTAATCCTGGCAAAGAAGATGACCTTGTGATTGGTAAATCTTGTAAGTATCATTAACCACAAGCACACATCCACATCTGGATCTAGTTCTTTTCAAGTTTTCAACTTTATGACTTGTAAACATATGAGCTCCCTCTTAATTTTATTTAGACGGAATCGATTGCCAATAATACGGGAACCATGTTCTTGTCATTGAAGTTTAAAGAGGGTAAACAAAATAAAAGGATAATGTCAAATTTAATATTTAAGTTACATTGATTATGGCTTATAAATGTTACATCATGCAAGATCCTCACACATATACATGCATATAAATAGTGAGTCTTCATGCAGACCATGTAGCTAAAATAAAATTTAAAATAAGAGTTAAAAGCATTTATATGTATGCAGCCTTGAGAGGAAAAGTTATTATTGCACTATTTTATTTCGTTAAAAGTATAATTTGATGTTTATATGACCTATCGTTTTGCTTTTCGTATAGGTGACGACTGACGCTAAGATGTGGGATGTTGAACTCCTTTTTGCATGATTCTTATCATTGTAAGTTCAACCACATAGGATATGTTAGAGTCAGCAAGGGTGACCCATCAAGTAATTTTTCAGAATCCTAATTACTCGACTTTAGGATAAAAAAAATACAAATTTTGGCATCATGGGCGAGGACGTTCATTTGTACATTCATTTGGTGACCTTCCAATTAATCTTAGAATATGCATTAAAATGTCTTATTCTATATTTCCTTGAGATTCTTTGTATCAATGAAATAATAATATTATCTCCAGAACCAAAGGAAAAAGGGTATTCAAGTTTGTGTGGCAAATGCTTATTCTATACTTCCTTGTGATCCTTGCTTGGGAGCCATTCTCGTGTACGGAGATATGTAATTGTTTAAATGTATCGTCTCTTGAACGTATTTCAATGAATTACGTTGCTTGAACCATCTCTTGTACGCACACAAAGTTTTCCATAAAAACCGTTTGCGCAGATCAGATGAAAGGTTACAAATGTGGTTGTCGTTCACAAGGTGTAAAAAAAGAAAGAAAAGCTTTCACCAAAAAAAAAAAGAAAAGAAAGAAAAGTTTCCAAAAGACTGAAACAAGTGTCAGAATTTAACTTTTTATACATTTTCTAGGGGTTTGAAGTCTACGCACATCGGAATCGGAATATACTTTCTGTCCTCTCATTTGTTTGCCTATAATGTATGGTTTGTTTTTTTTTTTGCCAGCGTATAATGTATGGTTTGTAATAATCTCTATTAGGTCATATATGCTCTCAGTGTCGCATGGCCAGATTAAAATTGATCCAATACTTTATTAAGAACAATCAAGAACAAATACAATACATATTCCCAAAATGAATAACGCATAAACAAACAATCAAAGGTTTTCAGCACTGCCTAAAGCATAGCCTATAGATCTTCTTCTGTACACTACACTCAGCTCACTCTTTTGCATTCAATTCAATTGCAAACAAAACCAAGGGAAAACCAAAACTATGCTATTCACCACACCCTGAAAAAAAATACAATACCTCTGTAAATTCTGCAAGCTTTGCTTAATCCATTCCATATGTTCCATTATTTGACTTTAATATCGCCTTTGGTGTCTGCAGCGAGATTCTTGGAGCTTGGAGATTTTCCATTGAGAGCCTTCTTTGCTTTCACCAGTGACTGTTTGACCTTTGATATAATGTTATTCGATTGCTTCGATTTTGTTATGGTCTCTTTCGGAAGGTCATTAGCTGTTTTTGTGGCATCGCTTTCTTTGGTGACAGCCTCTGTAAATGGAGCCTCGTTTTTCACAGGCTCATCAACTTGTTCTTTCTTTGCACCAGATTCCTCTTCTTCAAATTTAGATGCCAGAGTTTCTCTAACGGACTCACTCACAACTGTAGATCCGTCATCCTCCTTATTCTCTGCCTTATCGGCTTCAGGTTGACTATCTTTTATGGCATCCGCCATTTTCACACCCTCCTTTTCTACTTCAGTTGTTGTTTCTTTTGCTTCATTCTTTTGTTTCACAACCATGTTCATTTCCACTTCTGCTTCTCTTGACAATTTCTCAACCGTATCAGATGCGTTTAATTCTTTCTTTTCTTCTACACCTGTGGCAGCAGAACTCTGTTTTTCTTCTGTCTGGTCGGTTTTGGTTTCCTGATTAACAGAAATGTGCTGGGGATTTTCTGAAACCTCGACCACTTCTTTTGACACCTCTTCAACCCCATCCTTCTTGCCTTCTTCTTCAACAACCTTCTCTGCATTTGCCGGAGAAGATTCCACCTTATTAGCTTCAGAGGTTGCTTCAGCTTCCTCCTTGGACGTAACTTGTTCTGTGACTCCTTTGACACTAATTCTCTCTTCCTTGTCAATTTTCTCTTCGGTCACAGGAGAAGATTCCAACCCATTTGCTGAAGCTGCTTCAGCTTCCTTCTCTGATACATCTTGTACTGTTTTCTCCAAAAGACTAATTCCCTCGTCCTTGTCAATCTTCTCTTCTTCAACAACTCTCTCTGCAGTTGCAGAAGAAGATTCCACCGCATCTCCGGAGGCTACTTCAGCTTCCTCCTTGGACACAACTGGTGCAATGTTTGTGGTGACACTAATTTCCTTCTCTTTATCACATTTCTCTTTTTCAGCAACCTTCTCTGCTATCACAGGAGAAGGTTCTACCACATTTGCAGATGCCTCTTCAGCTTCCTCCTTTGGTGTAACTTGTGCAGTGTTGCTGGTGACATTTGTTTCCTCCTCTTTTTCAATTTTCTGTTCCTTCACTGTATCCTCTGATGTCTCTTTAGTTGTCGCAGACTTACCCGCTAGTTCTTTCTCAGTCACCACGTCCTTACTCTTGTCCTCTTCTCTTGGTTTTTCATCCACTGCATCAGACACAAGCTCTTGTTCAGTTTTCACATCCTTGTCTTTTTCCTCAACTTCTGACAGTTCTTTTGGCTTTTCCTCCACCTGGAGAGACCCAAGTTCTGGTTTCTCTGTTTCCACAGTCTCTGACTCCTTAGGAGGTTCAACCTTAACCGTATCTTCTTTCTCTACGTTTTCATGAATAACTGTCTGGGATTGCTCCTCCTGTTCTTTCTCCGAAGACTGCTTTTCCGGTTCACTTGGGTGATCCCCAACTTCAGTAACTACAGATTCTGGTTTCTCCGGTTCTGTAGGCCCTGCTTCGGGGTTGCTAATCTCCTTAATTTCAGTAAACACGGGTTCTGGCTTCTCTGGTTCTGTAGGTCTTGCTTCGTGGTTGCTAATCTCTTTAGCTACTTCTCCATCAGAATTTTCTACTTCTCTTGCTTTTTCCTCGGTTGCGTCACTGGTCTTTTCGATGGTTTCAACTGAAGCTTCAGGAATTGAAAATGTCGTTTGCTGCTTCACCTCCTCTTTCTCCTCTTCTTTCTCTACTTCTTCAGATTTTTCCAGAGCTGATGTGACAGAGCTTATTTCTGAATTCTCATTCTCTTTCACTTCCTCTGATTCCGATTCTTTTGGAAGACTAACTTCAGCATGGTTACTTGATTTCTCTATGGTTTCAGCTGCCACTTCATTTATTTGCTCATATTCCTCTGTTTCAGTCTTCTGTGGTGTTTCCTTCTTAGTAACTTCTATGGGCTGAGACACTTCGGGGTTGCCAGAGGCAGGATCTGCTTCTGGTTCCTTGACAGTAGTAGGCTCTGAATCAGACACAAGCTTTTGTTCGTCTTGCTTCACATTATCTGACACCTCAGGAATGTCTTCTTCCTTAACTTGCTTCTCTTTCTCTGTTTCTTTATGCATAATAGGCTCTGTTACAGAATCTATTGCTGGTTCGATTATTGTTGTAGGTTGTGATTGGGTTGGAAGTTCCTCGTTTCTCTCCTTCAGATTGTCTGCAACAGATTGCTCTAGAGATCCTTCACCATCAGCCTTCTTCTCTTCTCTCTCGGCTTCTTCTTCTTCTGTCTTGGACAAAGGAGAAGCTTCATCTCTAGCCTTAGCAAGCTTGTCTTCATTTTCATTAATCAAAGAAACCGCCTTCTCACCAATGCCTTCTTCATTCTCCTTCTTCTCAACTTGCTGTAACAAACATGGAAAACCAATTATCATTAAACCAGAACACACACTTGAACATGTACATTACTAACACTGTAAAGGTTAAAATTTGTAGAATATGTCTGATGCTAGTGGACAAATCAGAATTTGTAGTCTTCTCCCTTTCCATAATTGGACTACATATCTAGATGGTTTATGAAAATGAAATCACTAGAGTTCTATTGTTGTTCTTTAATCTATACAAGTGTACATCATTCTATGACTTTTTACAAATATTCTCTCTTAGAAAAAAAATTAAAAATGATCGGAAATATTTCATAATGACTGATAATGTGCCAACTAGTTTGATACTCTTGTGCCGGAAGAATTTGTGGAGTGGAAGGACAGCAGTGAAAGCCTCCTTGAATTTTCTTTGCTGGCCTTTCCTTTAGTTACTGCTTTATTCCAACTTAACCCCACATCTATTCTGCACCTAATCCATATCTATAGAACAAATCTTATTATTCTCTCACTCACAAGTAAGAACATATACTTGTTGCCGGAATCTTTCAGACTCATCTTCAACAGTGAAATGATAGTTTTTGCTGCTATCACCTTATCGAAAAGGGTCATCCAAAACTATTTACCTCAAGCAGCCTCACCCTTTCTCTCAAAAAACAGAAAACTATGCATTAGGTCTATCTGAGCGTTAGCCTAAAAAAGGAAAGCTATCAGCAAAATTAGTTTATAGCTCACCGCGTTAGCCTAAAAAAGGAAAGCTATCAGCAAAATTAGTTTATAGCTCACCAACTAAGTGCAGTATTAAAAAAAACAAGTGAAGTGAAATACTGATCAAAGCGGGTTATATGCCGAAAGTTGAGGATCATATGATATGAGCTATAAAACTTGAGAAGGGAGAGAACATGAGACCTGATCAGCAGCAGCAGAAGTATGATCGGCAGAGGCAACAGCTTGAGTAGCCATGGTGAAGAAATCCAGAAGCAAAGTGAGGGTGTGAGATGCAGAGGGAAGTTGGGATTGGGGAAGAAAAGGAGAGTGAAGAAAGGAATAACAAGGTTGGCAACGACACAAGGGGGAAAAGGAGGAAAGGCAGCACAACTTTAGGAAGAAGAACAACTTAAGAGGAAAAAAAGCAGAAACATGGTTGTCTGATTCTGACAGACTGTACCACATGAGCTAGTATGGTCTCAATGATTTAGAGGGATCAATCTGCCAACAAAGTTCTCCCCCTTAAAATGAATTAATTATGTGAATTAAATTTGAAACCATTTGGTAGTGGCAAAGCGACAAGCTTTATTGGAGAAGTTGGGGACCAGATAAGCATCCATAGACTCTCCCCTTATTAAACGGTCCAGATATTTGGCCCCTCATCATTCTTAATATCCAACTTACCTACTAATTTATAGGATCCCATTAAATCATTATGCTGTACATGTTATAGATTATACTGATTTTAATTATTCATGTTGTTTTCACTTTGTTGTATTTTTTGGGAAAAAATTAGTTATTCCCTGCATTGCATCATTATTAGTTGTTGCCATCAATGAGTACAAAAAAGAGCATAATTAAATTACAAGGGAGTTCACTGGTGACATCATGGCATTGTTAGAACCTATCAGAAAGGTGGAAGAGATGACCTCTGTGGACGAACTAGTCAAACGAGCATAGAATGTTAAAGGAAATGAGCGTCATTTCTTGAAGCGACGCCATTATTCATTTAATCCGCCCATTTGGTTATGTTTATTCCACGTTTGCGTCTTCATATTTACCCAGACATTGAAGCTGCTATTTAAATGTGTCCCTTTTTTGATGATGATGATGATGATGATGATGATGATGATGATGATGATTGATGATGATGATGATGATGATGATGATGATGATGATGTATCGGCAAGTCATTTCAAAGCAATGATGCTTTTTCCTTTAAAGAAAGTGTTACTAAAATTAAATATTATACTAAATAGCGCTAGACTGTTCGTATTATACGGTAGATGTCAGCTGTCAGGTCTTGTATAGGAAAGAAAATTACATCCTAATTCATTTAATTTATTACTCATAAATAATTTGAGTGAATTAAAAAAGAATTATGTTAATTATTGATAATAAAATATTAAATAATTTTTTTAAAAATACCATCTATTATCGTGATCAGTGCTGAATGTGAAGTATTTTTCTTAGCAACATGTCAGCTGTGAGGCTAAAAAGATTGTTCAGATTGTTTACTGTACATATAAATTGCTGTTTGCAACCGAGAATGATCCGTGAGTGTTGGCAAAAAGGTATAAAAATAATGAATCAAGCGCGATGGGCAATTTAAAAAAAAAAAGGTTACAAATCTCCGTCAGCATCAAAGAATAAAGCTGGGTGGGTACCCTATAAATTAGTATAGGTTGGTGAGGTGTAATAATTACGAGGAAAGCTTTCAGTTCCCTGCTTGGGCCGAATTTACGGTCCGAATCATTAAATCGTGATTGCATTAATGAATTATAAGCCCAAATCATGGACCAGAGACATTGATCGTAGTCCAGGTGGACCCATTAGGCCCAGAGATTATCTAGAATGTGGATCAAATTTGGATACGTAAGGCCCACATTGTGCTCCCACTAACTCAAATATGGACTTGAACATTTCGGCTGCAGAGCCCTTGATAGGAGCCCAGGTAGGTACATCAGGCCCAGAGGTTTTCCCGAGGCATTTGGATCGGATTTGAATGGGTAAGGCCCACACAGTTGTTCAGCAAACAAGGGCTGATCCAAGAAGTTTTACCTGATAAGCCCAAGTATGGACTCAAGCATTTGGAGGCCTTGATCTGGCCCAGGTAGACACAAAAGACTCATAGCTTTTCCAGAGGCTTTTGGATCGAATTTGGATGAGTAAGGCCGACACAATGGCCTCGCAAAAGTAAAATGGGCTGGTCCAAGTAGATAAAGGAATACATCTGACGCGACAGGACTTAAGAATTTGGGCTCAAGAGGCCTTGATCAGGGCCCAGATAGACCCATAGTGGCCATATCTTTTAGCGGTGGTATTTTGGTATAATTTCCTGAGGCATTGGAATCTAGTTTGGATGCACAAGGCCCTTACAGTGGCCCCCCAAAGGAAAAAGGGCCGAAAGCTTACATGAGGCCCAAAGCTTTTCCAGAAGGTTTGGATCGATTAAGCGGGGCTGAAAAACAAATGGGCTGATCCAAGGAGACAGGTAAATACCCCTTCCTCGAGACCCATGTTTGGCCCAACACCTGGCTTCCGTTTTTGCTTCACTTTCGAGTGTGCTTGAAGACGGAAAAGATGCACGCCAGTAATCAAACGAAATAAAAAAAAAAGATATCTTATTTATGAATATCCTGTTGATTTATTTTATAATAATGAAACTGAGAAATAATTGATTTTACATATTTGATAAGACCCGTGGTTGCAATGAAAAGTATAGAGAGGGTTGTGCTTTAGCCAGTGAGGTACAACCAACCAAATTGATTGAGAAGACCCAACTCGGGGGGCTTAGAATCTCAAACAGTTCCCTCCCAAGTTTGAACGTGTTCACTGTTCCTCCAACGATACAAGTAAGTTAAGATAAAATTATTTTAAAATCTGTAAAAACCATCTCAAAATCTATAAAAGTCATCTTGAAATCCGTAAAACATTTAGAATCCTTAAAATACCTCAGAATCTGTAAATTCATTTCTCCCAATCAAATTTCTAAAACACAGCCAAAGTGATTAATTATGTGTGTCCATAAAAAAGTTGACCCCTCCCTCCCTCCCATCTACAAAACATGTAATTATTCATGCCTGCAGAATATTTCAACCGGACAAATCACGTGCTTTTCATAATTGATGCTTTAATTAATTCAAATCCCATCAACATCTCTCCCTAATCACACTGATATGCTTTGAACTTTGATTAAAGAAGCGGGTAGGGGCGATTAAACGGGAAGCAGCAGTAAAATTAAGAAGAGGATAATCATTAGCAGTCTGTTAGTCTTCGAGATATATATAGAAACTGTCGTCTGTGTGTGTGTGTGTCGTCGTCGTCATCATCATCACTCGTTGCTTTGACAAGACAAAAGACATATAATTAAAGTGATTGTTAGCTAAAACTTAAGGGAATTGCATGTGCTTATGTTCCCAATCAGCCCTAATGGGCCATTTGAGTTAAGATAACTCACTCAATAATGGTCTTCTCAGCCTCACCACTTCTCTAATCATCGATCTGCATAGCCTAGATATTTTACGCTTCAACTCAGTCCTGGCCACAACCATCACACAAAATCCTATATATATATATATATATATTGATGGAATTGGAAGGGCCAAAATTCTGCAACTTTAGTTAACTTCAACCAGGTGTGGGTTCTAAACTTATAACTAGCTGTGGTGTTATATATAGCTCCCTCGTGTTTGCAGCTAGAGTGAAATTAGCTGTCTGATGCCATGCATGCAAAATTAGACTCAGAATATATGGTTCTAGAGATAGCTAATAGTCCAGAGGCATCCATTTCAATTCCATTCTTAATTAGGGTCTTCCAAACGAAACCTTCTTTTATGGATATAACCCCTTTCATTTGGACTTTTCGGAGTCTACGTACTCCTTTAGATTGATCAGCATAGTTATCAGAATAATGACCACCAGAGTTTTCCAAAATGATATCAGAGTTTTAAGTAAGAACATATGCCTCAAGTTGTCAGAAGTTTTCCAACAAATATAGTATTTGTATGAAACTTGATCATAATCCAAACTTGCCTTGATCAATCAAGAAATTAAAAGACTAATAATCAGCTCTTAACTTGCACTTCAAGCACCGTGTTGTGGCAAAGACACAAGACTTGCAGATTAAGAATTTATAAACAACTCTTAAGGGGAGAAAACTGAAGAGGGGGTTTTTGGGGGGGGGGGGATTTTAGTCCTTTATTTATTCTGAAATTGTGGGAATATGCATTGGACCTAAATTTTAAAGCTTAGTTTTAGTGATGGACCTACCAATATCAATATCAAATATTCTAATTCACAAATCATGATAATGCTATACATAATCTTTCTGTTACGCGGCTTTTTTTTTTTGGTGACATGAATACACACAAATTGTACAAACTGATCATTTTGGATTAGATTTGTTCCATCATCCTTTGTCTCCCTCGAATTATGCCAAGGGTTTAACATGTTGTTATTATCCATAATTGCAATTACCTTCCTCCACTTTATACCCATAATATTAAATATAATGACAGTAATAATACCATCAATGACGTGCGTGTTTCATGAACAAGGCCACTCAAATAAACATTAAAATGCCATCTTGCAGCAACAGCTAGCTGGCTAGCTAGAGAATATTTTCTCATAATTAAAAGGCTAAAGTTGATCTTGAGAAAGCATGCCTTTTCATATTTGTTCCAATCATTTGCAGTTAGAGATTGATTCCAGAAACGCAGACATCAACTGATCATACTTTTCAATTGAAAGGAAAACAGATAGAGAGAGAGAGAGAGAGAGAGAGGAAAATGGAGGTGCCTGCAATAATATAGCTAAGCTGACCGACGACCTCAAATTGATCACTAATTAAATGGCCTAGTTTTGATTATTATTGTTGTTGTTATTTTTCATTGATAATTAATATATCCACAAGACAACGAAGCCTCGACACAAATTATTATTGACGGAAAGAGGAATTCGACGAATGAACATTTTACGGGAGGATGGAGTTTGACTTGGGTGAACAGCTCATCATACAGACACATACCCACAGATATATATATATATATATATATGTTTTTTGTTTTTTTTTGAGGTGGGGCTAATTAGGGTAAGCTTAGAAGTTCATGATGAGTTATGGAGGTTACGAGCATCTTCTCTCTTCTTCTTCTTCTTCTTCTTATTATTATTATTATTATTATTATTATAAAAACAAATTAAAATAACTCATTTGGATGTTTCGATTAGGACACTACTCTAAGGCCATGGAATCATCTCAATGTCAGAAGAACAAAGAAAGACAGGCTATCATACAGAGAGAAAATCAGCATTATTATCACTAATTTATACATTTTCTTATTCAGAGAATAATTAATGGGCCGAAATATATTTTTTTTTAATTTCAAGTTCAAAACATGATCGTGGGAGAATATGTGCTAATGGAAAAATTAATCGTTTGGATGTTTGTGTGTTATCAATTAATAACTTGGAGAGAATATTTTCGCATTTGTGGCATCTAAGAAGGACAAAGGAAATGGTTAGTATTTTAGAGTATTTTGATTGCTTATGTTCCAAGAAATGCGTTTGTTAATTCATTTATTTTTTTTAGAAGATCAACCTTGGAGAGTATAAATTTAATTTACATGACTTTAATTATAAACATGTTGATGCTCCTATTGTTGCCTTCAGCTTTGGTTCTTTGAAATGATTTGCTGGTTAATTAATTATTTCAAATAATTAATTATTATTTTACTATTCGATGACCTTGTCTTTCTGTGAGCATGCAAGGTGGCTGGTTCTTGATTAACCTGACCAGGAAGAACATTTTTAATTTGGTATTAGTTTTTTAATTTATGAAATTAAACTAAACTGAGCACACAGTACCGAATTTACCCGAAATTCATTAAGTTCTCATCATCAAGTTTTCAATTAAAACATAGCAATGGCATGACTTTGGAGACCAATCATATAATTTCTGCAAGTCAACGTTTTGTGATTCAAATTTTAAAATACCTTTTGCACCCGTTATTAGGCTTGTTTGACGGAGCGTTTAGAAATATGAAACGCACGTTTAACAGTATTTTTCCGTAAAAGGAAATAATCCCCTTAACATATTTATCTCGACTTGCGTAAAAGTACTTCTTTATTGCATTCCCAAACGGACACATTTTTTGTTCAGAATAAATTATAAATGTTTATCTACGCACGGGTACACACTTTAAGTCATTTTTTTAAAATTTAAACTTAAATACCCTTCATAAACAGTAATAAATGTTTTTAGCCCTTAGGATACATATAGATTAATAGAAGGTACTGTGGTTAGAAGAATTAAGCTAGAATACTTATTTTTATTTTGAAAGAGACTTATGGTTTTTTAAATAGAAAAATGAACGGATGCTTTTATTTAAAAAAAGAAGTGTACAATTCATTCCTCTGTCGGATAAATTGAAACTAAATAAATTTACTTTTGAAATAATTAGTGCTAAAAATAAAGAATTCACCACCCTCATTTCACAATGAGGATTGATGACGTGAATATCTTGGGTTTACAAGAAACGGCCATTTAAAATGGACTTCAACTAAAAACGAACGTCAACTTGATGGGCACCCTGTCCAAGCCAGTATTACAATATTGGTTTTCAAGTTTACACAACCTTTGTGTGTTTGAAAATCCGTTGGAGAAAGAGTTTATAGATTCCGAGATGGTTTTATGGATTTTGAGATAATTTTACGGATATTGATATGTTTTTTACGGATTTCAAAATTCTCCACTTTCCTGCACCGTTGGAAAAAAAAAATTTCTTAAACATACACTTTATACATTCTGAATTCTGGTGAGCTGGCAGCTAAAAGTGGATTGAGAAGTGAGTGAAAATTCAGGATTCACAGTTTTATTGATAGTGGAACAACAATTTTTTCCTTCAAAGTTATGTGTTACTTAAAAAAAAGATAAAATCTCAAAACATCCTCATTTTGAAGCAGTACATTTAGGTTATGCATGGATGGGGGGAAAAGTAATACAGAAGATATATGGAAGAAATGATAGAAAGAGAAGGCCTTTAAAGATAGTACAAGAACAAGAGGCCATATGGATTTTGGGGATTTTTCCTCATAATATTATTTCCTGTATAATTTTCTTCCTATTCGAAGGAGGCCAGTGGGTACCACCTACCAGTGATAATCTTAACTCCTGACATTTGTGCTCTTAAGGTGTGGAACTAAGTACGAACGAATTGAGCCCCAAGCGAGCATGGATGAATAGAATAATACAGCATTTAAAGAACTCTCAAATTAAGTATGCCTGCAAATTTGTAATAATTGATTATCAGCATTTGTCTGCATTCGCGTTTCGAGAATTGCAGCCTCCAATAAACAAGCTAGAAGGCTAGTTGCATTATGGGGGCTGAGGAATCCTTATTTACAAGTAGAGAAGTAGAGGCGATTCATTCTATAATTAACCAGAGTTTGTAATATCTTTCCACACAATCGCAATCGCAGAACTTACATGAATTCAGACAACTGAAGCTAAAGAAATCAACATTTAATTAAAAGGTCGAGTGGCTTTCAAGTTGCAAGAAACACGAATGCTTTTGCCGGGTTGGTGGAGTTTCCGGCATTTTCCAAGACGGGAAAAATGAACTCGAACTTTCGAAGATGTCAAAGCATTATTGGATTTTGTGGCCAAATCATGATTTTACAGAAATCTTCCAGAAAAGCTCAAGAGGAGAAGTGAGTGAATAAATTGTATGGGCAAAGAAGAAAGAAAAGGATTTCCGTTATCGTGAATTTAATGCGAGATACTTAATCTGTGAAGCTTGCCATTAACGGCCATAACCTGTGAGCAACAAACTTGCACCTGTAAACCCACAGTGAAACGTCTGTCTTCCTTGCTCGAAGTCCTCCTCCTTTAGCAAAAGTGGACAACAATAGTAAACATTCTGTCATGCTTGTTTCAATTTTTGGACATGCCCACTCCCATGCAAATGGATAAATCTGTTAGAGCCAAGACATTGTTTTACATAAATTAATAGAAATATTTAAATCAATATACGGGCATTTATTGAAACAGATTAGGAAGAGATATTTACCTCCAAGTATCATTTTTAAAAAAAATTAAATGTAAGTTAGTATTATATCAGATGACCCGCCCCAAGGGTCACACAACTCAGAAGCCGCTGAAGGGATGGTCCCGTGAAGTTCATTCACAAATTCAAAAACCTCCATGCCTAACCACCGCTCTCCCTCCAGTACAGCTTAAAAGCCTCCTTCTATTCTATTTATTTGATTCCTTATCATCAACCTCCCATTTTGTTTTCTTCAACTCCCTAGCTTCTCAATTACCACCTTCTCTCCTCTTGCCTTCTTTCCGACCGGATTAAGTTTATCCACGTACCAGTGTTTGCTACTTTTATAAGCAGAGTTACAGACCTTTTCAAAGCATCCAAGGTGGAGTGAACAAGTCAAGTGCACATGGGAAGACACTCTTGCTGTTACAAGCAGAAACTTCGGAAAGGCCTCTGGTCTCCGGACGAAGACGAGAAGCTTCTCAATTACATCACCAAGCATGGCCATGGATGTTGGAGTTCCGTCCCCAAACTTGCCGGTACTTACAACTCTTGCTTCATTGCTTTCTGTTGTGTGAATACATAGTGAAAGGCAATAATCATTTTAAGTTCTTCTTCTTTCTCCGTGATGCAGGCTTGCAGAGATGTGGCAAGAGCTGCAGGTTGAGGTGGATAAATTACCTGAGGCCTGATTTGAAAAGAGGAGCATTCTCGCAGCAGGAGGAGGATTTGATAATTGAACTCCATGCAGTCCTGGGCAACAGGTTTGTTATATCCTTCGCTCAAGGAGCTTTTCATAAGGCCTCTCTATCCTTTTCCGTTCGGATTACTTCTCTTGTTCCATAAATTCTTTGATACTTACATATGTGTCTGCTGCTTCATCAGGTGGTCACAGATCGCAGCCCAGTTACCCGGAAGAACTGACAATGAGATTAAAAATCTATGGAATTCCTGCCTCAAGAAGAAGCTCAGGCAAAGAGGCATTGACCCCAACACCCACAAGCCACTCTCTGAGGTTGAGAACGACAAGGACAAGCCACCCTCAGCCGACAGAGGTCACCACAAAGGCTCAGTGGAAGCAGAGCCTGCAAAACCGAAGCCAAATGCAATGCCTTTGGAGCGATACCCACTTGAGGTTTCTTCGGGCTCCAAGATCAGCAATAGCTGCACTATCAGCAGCAACTTGATCCGCAGCCGACCCGCCCAGGATTTGTTCCTTGATAGCTCCATTACCAGTTGTGGTCCTTCTGATATGATGGGTTACTTCTCTTTTCAGCAGTTGAACTATCCACCACATGTTGGGCTCTCCGCAAACCCCAACGGCTCTCTTTGCTTCATGTCAGGATCTAGTTCCTCTCAGGTGATGTCAGAGCTCAATTCTAGTGTGACTCCAACCATGCTTAATTCTGTGCCAAGCTCAATTTTCCCGACAACACATGTAAGTACCACTGTTAGTCTGCAGTCTGATAATCCTTCCATATCCTCTGGCGATATTGATGGGATTCAGAACTGGGAAGCCAGTATCCTTGCTAACAACGGATCCAAAACCAATGGGCGCAGTGGGAGTATCCAATTGCAGAGCAGCAGCAATTTCCTTGAGAACAACAGTTTAGCATGGGGGTTAACAGACTCTGTGAAGGCTGATAAAGATGTTCAAGTAACCCTACAAGCAGAACAAGAAGACATTAAATGGTCTGAGTATCTGAACACTCCATTTTATCTCGGAAACGCAGCACAGAATCAAAACTGTCAATCTATTTACAGTGAGGTTAAACCAGAGACCGGCTTCATAACAGATGAATCAAGTGCCAGTTGGCATCACCCCCAGCATCCGTCTGTTTTTCAAGCTTCAGACATCTACACCAAGGATCTGCAGAGATTCTCAGTGGCTTTTGGACAAACCCTGTAGTCTGTATTTAACATGTGCAAACTTTAAATTCGACCAAAGAATGAGACACCGACATTTCCAGGAACATGAACTGAGTCCGAAGAATTCTCATGAGTTCTGACAACAGGTGTGCGACACAGAAATTTCTTTTGTTTATGTAAATGTGTCTGATAACAACATCTGAGTATTCTGTTACAGTATAAAATTTGTGTTTGATTTAAGCTTCTTTTAACTTTTTTTTTTTCATTAAAAACAGAAGAAATACAGCAGAATAAGGCTTGTTCCAGGTCTTCCCTTTCTACATTTTTCAATTATGATGGATCTGTAATTTGTAAACTTCATCTGTATACAATAGACAGCATTTTTTTACATTTGTCACTTTCAAGTTTCAATGAAGATTTGGAACCTAAATGGTAAGTTCGTGGAGGATGCATCTTTCATTATTTTAAAATCCTAAAATTTTCTCTTTCTTTCAACATAGTCTAGCTTTCCCATAGGCCATAATCCTTTTCAAATGGGCGTCCAGAGAATTCCCAGATCGTTTTGGCTTCAAAGTTCAAACCTCAAGGGACCATGTCTTAATTGGGCGTCCATCACTGTCTCCCACAGAATAAGATGGTTTTCATCTTTTCTACATCCAGAGCTAACTTCCCCCATCCCTCAATGGCCGTAGGCAATGTCTTAAAAAGTAAGACGTTGGTTTTCCCTTTTTAAAAGGATATCCGATGATGTCCACAATTAAAACCAGTTGCAAGGCGTAAGTTAAATTTCCAAATAAACAAATCTAGAGCCGAGAGGCATAAACCACCCAGAAAATTTTGGGCAAACCAGCGGGAAATAACTTGTAATCCAAATAAAGGCCACAAAAAGCACTTATACAGTTAAAATCATCTCAAGGACGCAGTAGAGTGAAAAATTGATAGAAAGGAGATAAAGTGGGTTCGTTGTCAGAGCAGAGGATATTTTAGTGAACAGTGTAGGAAGAGGTGACGCAATTTGTGCCATTTATACAACAAGAGCATTTTGTGTGAAACGTCATTAGCATGGGCCTCAGTCACTATAACCTTTGTGCCAGAGAATGGGGTCCCCAGTGGACATCTGATGCCGAAATAGCAACATCAAAGGAGGGGTTAGGGTGTTTTCACAGATATGACAGAAATGACTCAGTGAAAAATAGGGGAAAAAGGAAAGAGAGAAAGAATGCCGCCCTTTGAGTGGCCTGTATGAGGTCCCAAAGATAATTATTTACTGCTTCAAGGTGGTTATATATTTTTATCTACATGGAAGCCGAGAAAGAGGAGAACTGTCTATGTAGAAACAAGAAAAGTTAATATTTCGCCCTTCTAGGTCCACCGATTTGAAAACTAGATTCAAAGTAAAAACTTTGATCATATCACTCTTTTTCATGTGCATCACCAAGAAAGTTCGGGTCAAACTGTTTCAATGATCTGCTGCGACAGTGATGGCTTTTCCATTTTTCACATAACGTTTCTCCAGTTAGCTAAAGAGTTCAAATTTCAACAAGCACGTTATCTTCACAATAAGAAGGAAAATAAGCATTACATATGTCAAGACTCAAGCTAATCACAGATGCCCCAGTAACGAAGAAAAATGAATATTTTAAGCATCGGGGTTGTTAATTCATAGGAAAGGACAAGTTGAAAATTCTAAAGCCATACGTACTAAGTCATTCTTTTTCATTTCCTTACACCATCCACTCGTACCATGGCTCATTGTCCATGTGCACACTCATTCAGAAAAGTCTACTCTATCATTATTACATAATTTCCAAGCTTGTATATATTGTTTAATTCGCAGGCGATAGCGATTGTATGTATAAAATCCCCGTGCATGTGAAACAAATTATTGGGGCCCCACAAACATCAGGATTCAGGAACAGAACAAAAATCACGAGAGGGATAACGGTGGTGGAGGCTATGCAATCCCAAGTTTGATTCCCTTGGAATAATATTGATATAGTGATTGAGCCTTGAAGAGAGTTGTTCTTAATTCTTTGCATCCATATGATTGCAGTAGGAATAATATTATAAAAACACGGAAATAATCAGCAGATTTTTTAATATGATGATGATGGTATTATCATTGAGCTGATGATGACGGTGTTGATGAATGTCTATAAGATATCCTTGTGAGAAGATTTGTTCTGCGTGACAGATGATTTACGCGTAGTTTTTCAATAAAGCAAGGCGAATAAAAACAAGGCAGAAATTGAAAATACAATGAATTGGGAATAGGGCAGGAAGTAAGGAAGACAGCATTGATATTGTAATTACCATTTGAAAGCAAGAGATGGGAGCCAGAAAAGGATCGCCACGGATTTTGATACTTCCTTAGCCTGCATTAGCCAGATCCATTTCACAGGTCGGTCAATATTTGATGAATGTGACGTGAATTGAAAGAGTAACGCGTCACGATAACACCAACGACGAGACTATATTGCTGGCAAGTGGCGACCCCCTCCGAGAGAACCCATCGCATCATCTACAAGAATTAGGGTTGATTTTGGAAATAACTTTTTGCTTCTTGGATGTGTTAATTCTGAACAGTCCACAAATAATCATCCCAATCGCTGTGGCATTGCAGAGTTGACTTACAGTGATGAGCTCACCTTGCTATGTATTGTTGAAAATTCTACTTAACTTTTAAAGAATATTAAAAAAAATGAAATACATTACTTAAAATAATCTATTTATGTATATAATCAGTATGACAAATAAATTAGTTTAAATAAAAATGGTAAATATAAATATCTTTAAGTAATGCGCTTAGCTTCCTCAACCTCCCCGATAAAAATCAACTAATTTTTATATTAAGATCCAGATGTAGTAATTATTATATAGATGGCAAAAAAAAAGCCTTATACAATTTTATGTATGAAAAGTAAAAAAAGGTATCGAACAGTAGTGTATATTACTATTTACTACTACAGAATTAAGCTAAAATATATTTATGTCATCTAATCGTAATTTGATTACAAGCGTACTCCATCCTCTAGGGTTTTTTTTTGGTGAAGATAGGTTAAACCCCATCAGGTATCTAACCCTTTGGGTCGACTAATCCGGATTTGGGGGAACAGTTATAGGTGGTTAGGTTCCAGTCCCCTTCCAATTGGTCTTACGGAGGATCGAACTGTAATTCGTTATACCAAGCTTAGCCCCAATCACCACTGAGCCAGGAATTAAAATTTCCTGTTAGTTAACTGAAATAATAAGTAGGCATGCTTTTATTTCTTAAACAACAAAGCAAAATAGAGTCATAAATGTTTTACACTACAAATTTGATTATTTCTGAACATATATAAACATAGTATATTATCAAATTTAAGTGAGGATAGTTTTTTCAAAAGTTTTTTTTTTTGCATTCACATAAATTTTAATTCAAGATGATGTATGATTAAAAGATGATAACATCATCTTTCATTAGGACCAATGTCTTTTGGTCTTTCACGAATTTGATGTTGGTTAAATTAATATGGGGAAGGTTAGGACGAAAGCAAGTATACTTCTATTACGCCCTTCTTGGATGGAACAGAAGGCTCTGTCCATTACATTTATAATATTTCAACTTAGACACAACAGGCGGGGGAATGGCTTAACTTATTCATTAACACGTACGGTGTCGGCTAAGGATTTTTTTATTTCCCGCATGAAGTGTCGGCTAGCTAGGTTGAAACTTATACCAATTATGAATGAATAAATTTCATGAATACTTGTACATTTGTCATCCTGTCAAATGCTGTGAGAAACGAGTGTTTGCTTGCTTCAGTTCTTAAGATCTATTTGTGCACGGGAGTCCTATAACTTCGCGTCGTCATCAAATATTTCAAGGCATTATAGGTCACATCCAAGGCTACATGACTTCACAGTGTGTGTGAGGCTTCCCGTGTGGAAGTAAATAAACATTACAGAAATGCAAAGCATCTGCCTGCCTCAGCAATCACAACGAAAGTGAATAAATAGGACAATAGCTTTCACCAATCATGCCAAAAGTCGACTCGCATAATTTTCACAGATCAGCAAGACAACAACCCTTTTATTTATTTATCTTTCTACTTTATTGTGTTGCTGACGTTGAATATGAGTGGCTTGCTCTGAGTTCAATGGCTGAAACTGAAATGAAGAGTTGGAAAATGAGAATATCTATCTAATTTATTGTGTTGCAGACGTAATTCAAATGAAAATTTCTCAGTACGCGGTGAATCATCTTGCAGAACTTGATTTGATTTATAGCACATTTAATCTGCAATTAACGATGCCAACAGCATTGGGGATCTGCCGATCGAGGAGCTATGCTGGATTATTGTGTCTGATGCAATCAGAAAAATATATACATTTCGGTCTAACTTGTCAATAATGAATATAAGGCATCACAATATCAAGATATATGTGTTTCTAATAGTAAAGTATAAAAATCAAACAATTTACCTGCCACATATCATAGGCAGCATTGAGAATGAATACTGGGTTCTAACACTGGAGAGCATCAAGTTCTAAGGGAAGAAACACGGTTTTGAAAATAAATAGTACCGGCAAAAGCTAGATTAGGAGCTAGCAAGTTATGTTCTACTTGATATACCTGAATTTTGAGGATAGAAGAAATTGGGTATTACTGAAGTAGGATCAAGGTGGTTGGTACAAATGGCTGGCAGATTCTTCTGCACCCCCTGCAATAATATTCATGGAAAAAATATTAATCCATACGATTTAGTGTTTGTTTGGATTGGCCTTTTGAGGTTTCAAATTACAACTTGTAAGAAGAGTTTTGTCTAAATTTATGTAAGTATGTTTATCATAAGCAAATCCAAACATTAAACTCAAATTCATCAAAGTATACAACATATTTGGAATGTGGCAGATCTGCTTCTCATCAGGAGATTTACAAAGTTTTCAACTCAATAACTTTCAATCTGAGTTCGGCCGAGTTAAGTGTGAAAGGTCATCCTTGACCATGATAGGGAAGTAGTCATCAGTAAAAATTCGCAATGTAACTGCAATCCTACAACACCAACATACAGATCTCTCAGAGTAATACCAACTGAGATGTCGGCGCTTCAATTCAAAAGAGACAGACACTTAACTAATTTATGAATCAAGATCCTATATAAGTGGCAGAAAAGGTAGTGGAAACATTAAGTACTGTTGGTTAGTTGCTTAGACATGGGGAAATAACCCAGCATCACTCAAACACTTCACTCTGGAAGTACTCTCAAATGGACCACGAAATTCATTACAGTGTATAATAGCAGCCAGACCACAAGCTGAGCATCCAGAAAGAAGGGCCTAAGCATAAGTAGTTAGCTGTACATGTAATGGGGAAAATGATGATTCAAGTAGTATTTTAGATACAAGTGACTGTACAACCTGCTTGGCATGACGCATTCCCGCTTACATCAAATCTTCCATTGCAGCCAACCAAATGCATTGTCCTCTAAATTTCAGTTTAACAGTCTATCTCAAACAGACAATTGACGCAATTAAATCTTTTAGAATAACCTAATATGATCATGAATGTCTGCAGCTTTAATTATAATCACCTTCCTCATGCCTCTTTCATAGAGTTTCTCATTTCATAAATAATTGTATCTATAGTTAACAGTGCCAGTGAGGCAGTGACACATCCTCATTTTAGGTGCTCAATTACACAAGTATCTATAGTTTATTTTGTTTGGGCAATTCTCAGCTATAGTTTCACCTTCTCGCATACACCACAAATTAATACAAAGTCAGAAGCTTACCAAATGTTTAAATGACAGCAAGTTATGGATGAGAAGAGAAGGGAAGTCTGATGGCAACAGGTCTACAAATCAAACGCAGCAGGATATTCCCTTCAATTAATAGTGTAGAAACCAAATCTTAAGATAAAATGAAGATAACTTTGGAAAATGTAAAGTATGATTCTGACATGAGGCATTTTCCTAGCATTGCTAAGATTGTCATTATCATAAGGGCATGTAAAAGTTTAACAGGAAAAAGGCCTTTCCAATAATCAAGTGAACATACCATAATCTGTTTAATCTTTTGGGTCTCTTTCGTTTAGCACTTCTAAAAACTGCAATAACACAATGATCAAATAGTTGTATCCCTGCTGTTGCAAGATAAGTTGAGAGAATGCACAAATCAGAGTAACCTTTCTCTGCAGCCAATTCCACTACGGAATGAAGCTTGCTTCTAATAAGATGTTTTCTAGAATGATTTTGCTTGTTGTTCTAGCTTTTTTTCTGTATTGTCAACTTTTTTGGTGCTGACATTATCAGCAACTGAGGTAGATTTTTTGCTTTGAGTGAGAGACAATTCATGTAGAGTGTCTGATGCCAAGGCAAACTGATGAAGGAACAACTCATGAAGCCAAAGAAGATCAGGATGCCCTTTCACAAAAATAGTCAACTCGTCTGGAAATTCTTCTTCAAGTCTTAAAAGATCACAAAATTGTAACAAAATCCTCCATTAGGTCCTAAGCTTTCTTGCTGCAGACAAACAACTGAACATGATGAAGAGGAAAACACATTTAAAAAGTTCAAGCTTGAGAATGCAAATTGTATCAATGCCGTAAAAAATGATAAGCATAAAAAAAAATAAACTCCCTATCCATAATTACCTAATAATTAAAATTGACAAATGAAGGATTGTCTAACAATCTAGAACTATAACAAAAAAGATTCAAAGGTAAGATAATCCTTTATTCAGGGTCAAGAAACTTGGAAACATCAATAAGTAAATATACTATGCCAAGAGAGGAAAATGTGGGCTGATCATATTATTACCATCTGGATAATCCAGAACCAAACATGAATCCATTAAAAATAAATAGGTATAAGCAAACCTGAATCCACATAAGCATTCAGACCCTGCTCATAACAATTAACTAACCACTGAAGACCTTTTAGCTGATATTCTTTAAGACAGCCTCTAAACAATTCTGGTGTTCGAACTGTTGATGCCACAGGCATGGTTGCGCTGCACCAGAACATCAGACAATTCACTTAAAACTCAATATTATTTCTTGATATCATAATCACCAATGCCACCTGGATAAAACTTAACATAGGAACATGCAAATACATATATACATGTCCATGTATGTGTACATGTCTTTGTCTGTGCGCCAAACAGAAGGGAGGACAAAGAGAACTCACGGGGTTTGCAAATCAATGTTACTTGCTCCTGCAACTTCCTGTGAAAGTGCATCAGTTTCACCAGCCTGACGCAGCCTCAAGCATTCACTATCAAAAGCACTCGTCAACTTTCTCTGCTTAGAGACAGCTTCTTGAGCAGCCTTCAAAGCTTCCTTCTTCAGTTCAGCCTCTTCAGGATCTTCCTCCTCACTAGGCCCAGCATCTGAAGAGCCAGGTTCTGCATCTTGATCATCTGCTTTTTCATCTACTGTAGGTAAAGCATCCGAGGACAGTAAGTTTGACTTGTTCTGCATAAAGTGACTGTATAGCTCAGTTTGCTGTATAAGGAAATTCAGCCTTTGCTGCTGCCTCTTTGCTTCTCGAAGCTCCTGTTCACGCCTCAAAGCTTCTGCAGCTTCTTTCTCCTCTTTTTTCCTCAATTCTGCCTATAATGAATGAAAGCAGCAATTAAAAGCGCATCCAAGTCCAAACCAATGTACAGTAAAATTTACAAAAAGCATTTCGAATTACGATTCCAATTACCAGATCACTGCCTACCAAATAAACCATTTTTTCAAACATAAACACAGAGCAATAGCAAATAAACAAAGTCCAATTCTGATCACCGGGGAAAACAAAGTCCAATTTTTCTAATCCAAATCGTTGACCAATGAACTGATGTTTTAATGGCCTAGAACCCATTCAGTCGAGCTAACATTTCAAGCCAAGAGAATTTCATGTCCATTCTAGGTGGTATCCTTAAAATATAATAATTTTATTGCTCATACAAAAAAATTAATTTAATGTTCCAATTTCATTCTACGTTATGCAAATATTTTTTGTCCAAGCCTGAAATTGGACAATAATTGGAACATGTAGTTAGCATTAACCAATGAAATCTAAAAAAGCACCACTGTCCACTATGACATTATAGAGAAAAAATTCAGCATCACTTGCCAAACTCTGTCCAAATAAATGGCATACTTTCCATCTAGTAATATAAGCAGAAGTGCATATCATCCTCGAACTTTAAATATTTTTGCACCCACATGGAGAAGGCAGACAGAAGCAGATGCAATTTCGGGTTAGCTTATACACAGAACCTTCAGACATCAACATGAATCAAAGCCATAAAAAGGATTAAACAATAAATGAGATATGTAAATGCTATTTTTAAGGTTACCTGGTCATTTATAGAATCAAGGCAAGACTTTGCCATTTGAGAAACTGGATAATGAGTAAAATCCCAATGATGCAAAACCCTTGCAGTCAAGATTGCAGTCTCATTTGTATGGCAAGAAGAACAGAACAATTTAGCAATGTATTCACAAAGTCGAGGCTTGACCCATCCAAATGTCTTTAAAAAATCCCAGATTGAAGTTGTTCCATCATCAAAATGCCTGTGGCATCCAGCGCAACAGTTAAGTTGTGCTGCCAAAAGCTGTTCAATGGATTTGGACGGAGGAATTTCAACTATAAGTGGCAGGCCTTTCCCTAAACGGGAGTAGCTGACACTTGTAAAAGAAGAGCCAGACATCAACGCACTTGGAGGGGACAAAAACCAAACTAATGCACTCGGAGGACTAGAAAAGAGCCTGCTGCGAAGAATGGATTGCAAACACTTCTGAAGGAGAATGCTTCTCTGTAAAATAGCTTCGGGAGATGCAGTGATAGAGTATGAGGAAATCACGATATCGTCTTTCTATAATCCAATGCTCTTTGCCACTCCACACCTTTATTTTATACACAGTGTATTCCTTTATCCCCACCAACTTCTTCCTAAAAGAAACATCTCCCTTCTTCTGCCTTGTACCTACAACTTCAGCCCTATCTAATCTAATCGGAGGTTGAACAGGCAGGCAAGCACCAAAGGTCTGTTTAACAGGCAGGAAAGGTCTGTGGCTTACATTTGAAATAAGAGGCGATGGGGAAAAAAATGGAAAGGGCGGGAATACTTGAATTCAGCCGACACGGAGCCCAAAGCGTGAAGCCGAGGAGAATGGCTTAGGAACAGTAGTCT
>JANTPZ010148496.1:0-22377 GCA_025593235.1 Vachellia pachyceras | reverse complement strand
TCCATCAATTCAGGTTGCACTTCCCGCAGCAATTTTCCTGAGACAAATTAGGTGAGTACGAGCATATTCCCCCAAAAGATGCATTTAAGCATTGGTCTCCAGACTACAGCTTATCTTCAGATAAGTTTGCGACACAGGTGGCCAAGACAATATTCTGCATTCCAAATAAAAACTCAACGAGGATTGAACAAATTACCGATATAATTGAACTGCCTCCTCCTTCCTTCGCGGACATCCGGTCTTAATCTCTATGGCAAAACAACAAACACCTTCTCTTCAATAATAGATTAAACAAACAAACAGTTATTTCGAAAGCAAGAAAAAGGACAAGCAAACCCTGATAACCCGTCTTCATTATTAAAATGAAAAATCACCTTAACTAGCATCAGAGATTCAAAAACTTCTCGGTCCGCAGAAACCCCTCTGAAATCCAGGAAAAATAACAGAAACTTTTTATCGGTAAAATATCACAACTACCTAAAAGTAAGCATCACGAAAAGGGAGTGGCAACGTCTGAGAAATTCAACCTCAGTATACGCTTGATTTGAGGAACAGAGAAAGAAGCCAGCTCCATACCCCAACGCACAGCACGCTTAGCCTCACGTTTCAGCTGATTGCGGCTCCTCTTAACGTCAGAACTTGCTTCATCACCGTCAATTCCATCTTCAAGCACGGGGTCGTCGGATAATCGAAGAGCGTGAGAGCGGAAATGGAGATTTCGATTCGATGATGAAAGAAGAGGGACCAAAGAGAAATTACCAAAAGAGGTAGGCTTGGGGGGATCAAGAAGACAGGGCGAGCTTAGGAGATGATGTAGGCTGATCCCACAACAACGGCTCGGCATGTGCGACACCCGCCATGGCCATTGCCTTATTAGAGGTCGCCATAGTTGAGCCATTTGCCCAAACCGCTCCTGGGAAGCTTTCCCTTCTTAAGTAAAAATTAAAAAATAAAATAAAATAAAATTCCCCAATGAAAATATAATCAATTTTGTAGAAGGAAAAATGGCAAAAAAAATTTTGAAAAATGCAAAATCCCAAATCAAGTATTTACTATAAAATAAGTTATGAATTATTTATCAAGAGTATTAATATCTTATCTAGAATAGTAAAAAAAAATTGATTTGAGATGTGGTAATAAGATTATTTTTTGTTATTTTCCCTACATGGAACAATGTGAATATTGCAGAAATGAAAGCTGAAAAAAAAGTTGTTTTGTGATAAACAATGTGATGTGTGGACTTTGATAACTCCAGACGCCTAGGATTTCATTTCATAATTAATACCCTATAACTTCTAAATTGAATATCCTTTAGCATATATTTTCTATAACCTTCAGGCTTCAATTGCACTACTATATTACTTAATTCTCTTGTAACTTCTTCTTATGTTAGTCTTCTACATTTTTGGAGTTCTATAAACAGAGTTTACGTTCAGAACAATGCTACACACAGGTGAATGTGAAATCACCTCATTCCTCTCTCAATTTCTTATCTTGCTATTCTCTTCTACCCTCAAATTTTCTCATTTTTTAACTCATTTTTATAATGCTTTTACCTAAACATGTAGGTACCCACTTCCATTCATAGGCTTTCTTTAACCATAAAATTCAACTAAACTTTGCCATGGCATAAATTATTTGAAATTTATCAAGTCAAAATACTCGAAAACTACTTATTTGCAAGTCCCAAGATCTAATGTCACCAAAAGTGGATTGAAATTTTAAAAGGCCATTTTTAAACCATACTATTGTAGTTCATAGTTACAATAGTAAAACCCTTTCTCTATAATAGCCTTGTTAAAACAACCAAGATGCCTAATGAGACAAACATGAGTTTAAGTGGGGAGGATCGCAAGACATGAGTTGAAATAATCTCATCAGAAACATTGATGATAATATTGCTTTTTGTTCTAAAATTTTTTTTACCATTCTGGTTGATAATATTAATACCTTTGGGGGGATGAATCTGCTTGTTAGCTGATAATGTGCAACATTTTTGTTTCGTTGTTTTTATAAGGATCTGTGCATTAGTGTCAGGAGTTCTTGAAGAAGCAGTCTCAAAGTTGTTTTTTTCGATATATAAATTTTAGGCAGAGGGTTGAGCTCACCCATAAGTCAAAGGCAGAACAAAATCTCCCTTCCTCTTAAGTCATACCAATGTTGAACCGGACGAACCGTCAATTACCCTCAGGCATTTACCTAAGCAACCAGGAGCTAGGATGCCTCCCCAAACGCTGCGACCGAAACCACAACAAATTGACCTTCCTCGGTGTTGAACCCTCTCCCTTTGATGAGAGTGTTCAATACCTTCATCAGCTCAACCCACGGACGGACGTTGGGTTAACCCTTGGGTGCAATCAGTCTCACTCTCAGTCTCAGGGTTGGGTTAATGGAAGGGGCAGTAGAAGGGAATGCATTAGCAAATGGGAAAGGCCCATATCGAGTATTGGGCCGGCATCAGAAGCTACCCTTTACAGTTACACTGGTCTCTGCTTTAAGGCACGTTAAAAAGGCAAAGAGAGCACACAGAGAGAAGACGAATTAGCCTAAATAAAGCAGTAGGACAAGATTTTGTAGCAGTTAATAGTTAATGAACAGGATCAATTGCCACAAAGGGCAATGGACAAGTCTAAGTTAATAGTATCTTTGCCAGAGGAGGAACAAGAGATGAAGGAGATGGCTTCACTCATTTCACTGCCTGAAGAAGCAAAGTTAGTAGTAATCGTATCGCTCCTCCTTGACCTTGAGGATTGATTGGGCAGAGAGAGAGATAATGACAGCTCACACCCTCTCCCTCCTTCATCTCCTTTTCCTGCTGCATCTTCCTTCGTCGCCACTGAACCAACATTTCTTCTGCTTAAGATAACCGATCCCGCACCCTGTCAATCCATCCACACAAAATAACTCTTCATAAATTATTTACTTTAGAAACCCACATTCATCCATCCTCTCCCAAGAATCTACCGCCATTACAGTTCTATCAGCAGAAAAAAAAACAGTAAAGACTATTATTACTACTACTGGCGTTTAGGCATTTGGTCTGAATAAGTGCAATAATAGCAAAGGGCCATTTTGACCAGGGCCATTGCAGGCCCCTATTCCAATAATTTGAGGACCACCCAACGTTAAAAGCGTCCAAAATAGAGGGCATTATGATTTATGACACCCGGCAGTAAATGTTGGATTATCCTATTACCATCATCATATTTCAGTAAAAAAATGAATCAGTTCATTATCAAACTCTGCGTCTGTGTGTGTGAGAGAGAGAAGACAGAGAGACCCAGCGATATTATTAATGATGCATACTCACAATAATAATATAAACCTGCATTTATTGTCATTTTAATCATGAACTTATTGTATAGATGTGATTATAGATGTTGGTGCTTTAAATTAACTTAGCATTCTAATTATATAAATATTCACTATTAATTATCAAATACATTGTTTAAAATTTAATGCATTGCGCATTAAATTCCAAAAATTAGTGTCATGAGATTCTAGTCCTCATGCCTTCATACGTTACGTAGGCCTCTTTCTTCCCACTTGAAAGATTGCAACATTTTGCATTACTGATGTAAGCTCTTTTAAAGGAACCAACTTTGTGAAAATACAGAATAGAAAATGCATCAAAAGTGACGCAGCTTCACATACTTTCAACAGGAGGCGACAGAAAAAAGGCGGAGTAGAATATATTATAAGCAAAAGAGATGGAAGTATGCAGTATGAACTCGTGAAAAGGTTACAAGTATGCAGCATGGAACGAAACCAATGGTTTCCCGTTTGACAAATAAAAACAAGATCGAGAAAAGCTTACAGCATTTGAAAACAAAAGTTAAAAGAAAAACCTCGATAGTCTCGAGAGAGGAGTTTGGAACTTCCAAGGGTTGTTCCAATTTCATAATCATCTCAGCTCCAAAATAATGCCATAATCAATTCATAATTATTTCTACATATAAATTTGTGTATCATCATTCATTATAACATATTAGTTATATCTTTAAAGCTATGGTTGAGGAGTTTCTTGCCGTATAAAAACAAACCCTAACGTAACTACGTTACATTAACCAATTGTTATACCAAACCATAAGCAAGTAACCATACATATATATATTTGAGCAACAAAAAAAAAGTAACAATATATATGATATAAAAATATATTTCAAACGAAGTTTGTGACATCTCTGGCGTAAATATCTTACATAAATTTATATTGATTTTGACTAATATACACGCAATTTTTTAAAAATACACACATACGTAACTTTACTCGGGAAAAAGAAAAGGTCGTGTATATATAATTATATAAAATACTTTACAGAAAAGGTTGCAAAAAGAACGAGACGATGGATTCAGAACTTTTGACTATAATATGTGAATAGATAGATTAGATGTATCAGGTAATATCCCTGATGAAATTTGAAAAATACTATCTTGAATGGCAGGATTATCTGACTAGTTTCTCACAGTTTTATATCCTTCATCAGTTTTTACACGTTTGTTAGACAGCTTCGGACCGCCGGACCGAACCAAAGATTGATTCGACATATCGAAGCAGCGCGACTTTCATCATGTTTAACTCACTTTAATATAGTCAAAAACAACTAGTAAAAAAATGGAGGGGGAGGGGAGGGACGGGGGGATTCGTGTTGGTATGAGTACCTGAAGAAAATCAGATTGCTGGTTGAAAGAAGTGAGGTTTGGAAAATGTGGCAGAAGAGAGAAGGGTTGATTCTGCCATATTGATATTGTTGCAGCAGCAGAAGAGGAAGAAGAAGAAGCCTCCTTTATTCCCTTGCGCTCACCCATTGCCTGTACATACTCATAAAAGCTGTACGGATTTGACACTGTTCCTGCCTCACATGTTCTTTGCCTCTCTGCTCCTGCTACGCAACTCCTCGTCTCCATTCTCGCTCTGGCCACCCAAAGAGATTCCAGACGAAAAGGAATTTCAAAACAACGCACAAAAAAGTTAAAAAGCAAAACCCCAATGTTGCAAGTTTTCTTCTCTCTCTTTCCTTTCCCCCCACCACTTTTCCATTGACATTGTCAAAAGTCTGATATCATGTCAAAAACATCATAACATTTTATTCTATTCATACTAGTGAAGCCTAAGCTGACCTTTTAGGTGAGAAATCGCTGTAGCTCCTGGAGGAATCTGATTCTTTCCTCACGGATTTTGAACAATGTTGAATAATGCCTCTACCAGCTTCTGCATCATTCACTTCATCAACACACCCATCATCATGTTCCTCAAAAGATTGCTTTCTATGTTGGCTCGAACTCCCATCTGTAACAGTACATGAGATTATTAATGAAGGGTTCATAGATGGGGAAAAAACAGCACTGGGGGTTCATCCAAGTTTTTCATCAGAAAAGGATTCAATAGTACACTGGTTTCGCTCCCCCTTTCCATGTCTCTTTTGGCATCAAACAGAGGAGAAAAAGATTAAAAGGACTCATAAATGAGCAGTGCCTATGCAGATTTCCCAAACTCATTCATAAGTGCTAGCTCTCAGAGTTTTGCGTTTGAATCCGAATACACACCATTAGAGGAAACGGTAATAGATAGAGATCTTATCATCATCGTCTTCTTTTAATGCGCAAAGCAAAACGAGTATTTAATGTACGATAAACAAAAAAATCGGACTTCCACAACAAAAAATCATACACAGCATGAAAGCAAAACAACTTTTACTCACCTTGTCTACCCAAATTAGACCTCATGCTTCTGTACATCTGGTTCGAAAGCAATAACAAAACATGAGGTAAGAACCACAAACATGATCGGATCACCCAGTAAAACCACAATAATAAGAAATCAACCTGGAGATGGCTCTTCACGTGTGAAATGGTGAGACCTTTGACATCCATCATCTGAAGAACCAGCTTAGGCGTTGCCTCTGATAACCGCAAAAGCAAAGAAACCATTTCATCAAATGCAGACGACTGCGTCTGGGAAGAGACTGAGAACACAGAGATAAAGAGCGAAGGAAAGAAAAAGAAACGTACTGTGATGACCTCCGAGGGTGTCAATGGCATGAACAAAGCAGCGATGAAGCTCGGGAGTCCATCTGAGGCGAGGAACCTTGGATCGGATGTACTGCCTCACCGATCCTTCCCTCCCACAGCTCCCCATTGATGTTTCTCTCGATCCGCAACAGATATAGGGAGTAGAGCGAATGGGTGGCTTTGGTGTAGGAAAGTGTTGCAGAAGACGCAAGCTATTATTCGTGTTGTAAAGATGTCAAGGGCGTGTGATTATTTATAGAGGAGGGACAGAGGGGAGAAAAGGAAAGGACGAAGAGGGAGGTGGGAGAGAGTGAGGAAGGAAGGTCTGCAAATGGAGGAGTGTGGTCTGATTATACCCGCTGCTCCTACTGTTTCTACTTTCTACCCCCACCTGGCAGCGTCGCTGAAGGTATTAATTAATTTAAAAGGAAGAATTGTAGATTTCGTGAGATAAATGAATAAACAAACAAAAAGAATGATGATAATTTGAAATGGATGAGAATAGAGTTGAAAGGGGCAGAAGGAAGGGAAAGAGGAATGGCAGGAAATGATTACAAGGCTATGCTAATGCTATCTACCACATCCATCCAAAACCTCCTCTCCCCTCTAACTGCTTCACTTTGACCTCTCTCTATCTCTCGCGCTCACACTAGCTGCTCTGCCAACCCCCTAAACACATCATTCTATTTCTACCGAGAGATTTGCCTTTGCTTTTTCTTCTTCCTTCACTCTTCATATTCTCTTCTTCTTTGTCTGTCGATGATGCCGGTGGAGTTTTGGAAATAAGTTACTTCAACTATGGGAGTGGTTGGAAAAGTTTCTCAACGTCCCAAAAATACGTTTAACCGTGTTTTTTCGTAAAACAAAATACTTTCCTTCATATATTTACCTCGTAAATAGTAAAAGTACTTTTCCACTGCTTTACCAAACGGACCCTATGTGTTGTTTTGGGAACTCATTTTCTTTGACGGACGTCGAGATAAAAATTATTTTAAAATCTATAAATATTATTTTGAAATCCGTAAAACTATTTCGAAACTCAAAAAATACTTTGGAATCTGTTAACTCATTTCTCCCTACGGAATTCACAAACACACACTATATATAGGGTTTGTTTGGAAGAAGAGCTTTTACATAACTCAAAATAAATATATGAAGAAGTTTATATCGTTTTACAAAAAAAACACTGTTAAATGAGTTTTTGGGTTTCTCAGAAGCGTTAAGTATATAAAATTATACATCTTCAAGAGATTTTGACTATACGAATGTTATGGGTAACTCATTGTTATATATGGAGTTATTTAAATTTTTTAAAATAATGTATGTATATTAGTTAGCACTTGAGTTTCTCCTTCAAATGTATATTTTAAAATATTATTTTTTATATTTGTTAAATAAGGTAATATAGTTATTTTAAACATTTTCATACTTATCTTGCTATCAGTGTAACGCAACAAAAAATAAATTTTTCTATCACATCGTTTTTTTCAATTCAATGCATACCAAAAGCATAAAAAAAAATTATTTCTCTTCATTTCCATTATTTGACATTCCCACCAATTCTTTAAGTTTGATCTAAATTGGCCCTTGGTTATTAAGGGATTAATCCCTCAAAGGCTTTGAGAGAGTGAACGTACTAGTGACAGCTGCGGGTTTGAAATTGCCGTTCTCATCCTCCGGGTAAAACCAATTACACCACTTTGAGCACAAATCTTGTTGTTATTCCTCCTCCTTTGCTAGTGTTTGTTTGTAAACATCATTTTTTAAATGGTACACGTAAATTGAGATAAAATTATTTTAAAATTTGTAAAAATCGTCTCTAAATTCATTAAAACTATCTCGAAATTCATAAAATTATCTTAAAATCCACAAACTACCTCAAAATCTGTAAACTCACTTATCCCAACAGACTTCTCAAACACAAATTTAAATGGGCTCCCCATTATATGTGAGTGAGATCAAAAAGGGAAAATGGCAAGATCCTAACCAGATAATCTTACATCAAACCGGCAAAAGTACAGACCTAATGTTACTGTTTGCAGCATCATCATCATTATCAGAACTTGACATTATATATATCATTCACTTCTGAAAACTCTTTCATGCGATTTAATTCAAAGAACCACCGTGGGCTTCCAAGAAGAAATTGTATCATCTTTTAAATACGGTAGAGAAGTGCTTCTACGTAATCCAAAGTAAATATATGAATGAGATTATCTTATTTAAAGAAAAAATATTGAACGTACGTTTAACTTTTCTAAACGTTATTACAAATAAACCCATTTGCAGCTCCCGCGTACATAGAGAGTATATTCCGCTCATAGATCTACAGTTTTCCTGTTTAGTTACTCGTAAGCTTCACAGCAAACAGAAAAATATGCAAGGATTCAGACCAAGCATAAAACGCATTAATTCTTTGATGGAAAGCAAAGGATTACGCATTCTAATGCATCTGTTCATTTAGGTCACGTTTGGTACCATGAAATTTGGAGGCATGGATATGGAAATGGAATTGATCTCCATATCTATGCATGTTTGGTACCATAGAATTGGCTTACAATTCCACCAAAACCATGGATTTACAATTCCATCTCAAAAGCTTGGATTTGTAAATTCATGGAGATAATTCCATCTATGCCCATGCCTGACCAGCGACCTCGACGGCCAGCGAGCACTCACCCAACGGAAAGCGACGTTGATGGCTCTGGAGTCTTGCAAGGAAGACGAAGCACTCACCCAGCAACCTTCGGCGACTTGGATGGATCTGCGACGGTGGAAGAGACCTTCGACGACCTACGAACCAGCAACTCCATTGCAGACCTACGAACCAGCAGCTCCAGCTTCTTTCACCGTCATCGTCATCAGCGTCATCATCTTCATCTTCGGCGAGGCTGAAGGTGGAAGCTCTCGACGGTGACGCAGATGAATGATGCTTCGTTTTAAAAGTTAAAAAAAAAGATTTTTTAATTTAGAAGGGTTTTTAGGTCTTTTTATCTAAACACCATACCTCATTTTCATGACATACCAAACATACTTTTAAACCTCATTTCCATTTCCACATCCACATCCATTTCCATATCCATCGAAATGAATTCTGCGTATTAAACAGGCATTATATTTTAGGATATACAATAATATTTCTCTGTAACTTTTTATGTCTACACACACTCGCTCTCCCTTATTTAACATAATTCTATCAATGATCATTAATTCCCTCCATTAAAACTAATTTTATGCTTACTTATAAATTCAATTATGAATATGATTGATTACCCCTGCTCTTCTTGTGTCATCATGGCCCGCCCACATAGTCCCGTCTGATTCCCGCCTTTACCTTTTTCCGGAGTCTGCCCCGCCCGGCTCCAACCTACACATTCTTGTCAGTCTACTTCAGAAAACTAAATTCAGGCTCAATCATCAACTCTTTTTTTTTTTTGGTTCATATGTTAAATTGATTGTTATTATTATTATTTTGTTATTATTTATTCTTGTGTAGTCCCTACTTTTACTTTTTTTCGTTTCTTATGCACATGCATGATTCAATCTAATAATTAACCTCTATTAAAAGATAAAATATTTGTATAAGTCAATATCAAATATTCAAATGTCAAAATTTCTAAAGACTAAAAAAATATTATTCTCAAGACAAAAAAACAACACGTAGCATTTCAAGCGACACACACACAAAGTTCACGTAGGTACTTTATAAAATTCAATTTTAGTGAGAAAAAACAAAATGCCAGTTAGAAATTAATAAAGATATATATGTGTTTGTGTGTGTGTGTGTGTGGGTGAATACGTAAAGTAGGTGCAGTGTCATAGTTGAGAATTGGAAAGTGCGAAGTTGAATGCAAGACGGTGAACAGTGAATAGGGCTGAATTGAGAAGGGGAGGGAAGGGGGGTTGTCTTCTCGTGATCTGAGTAAGCACACTTACAAAGTCAAAGGCGCACACATGCATTATTTATAAATTGCTTTTTCAATGAGACAAAACCAACATCAAAATCAAACCACAGAAACTTATCATTATTATTTCACATACCTTTTTGTTTCTTCAATCAGACAAACCATTCCAAAAATCAACGGACAAGTAATATAAATCTCCTTGAATTTACATAATCGCCCCTTCTGCACCTTTTACTTTCTTTCAAATATTATTTAAAAGTAATAAATATATAAAAATATAATTTTTCATCAAATATAAACTTATTTATGCAGTGAAAGATGAGTAATGAGTTAGGAAAATACAGGAGTGATATACAATTTATTTATCGGGGTACAAATTTAAAATATGCATTTCATTTTTAGATAAAATCAAAGTGTTGATTATATTTAGGACCTCAACCTTATGAACAAAAAAATTGCTTATACATATGACTAGAGGGATTACTTCATTTCCTTAATTGGATAAGATAAGGACTCCCGCAAGAAACAAGAAAAAAAAATAAGGATTCAATCCACTTTATATCTTTAATTTATAATTTTTTTCAATGTATCAATATTGATTATATATTAAAGGTTTTAATCAAAAAACAGTTCTAATACACATGATTAACAAAAAGTAATTTAAAGAAGTCTACATTTTTTTATAAATAGATAATTTAATTTACTATCTCAATATTCAAAAATTAATTATCCAACTATCATAGCTATCACTTTAGCTCTTATTATAAATATATTTTAACCACTAAAATTAATAACATTTTCAAAGTTTATCATCATTAAAATGGTTTTTTCCTAAATCTACGAATCATTTTCACAGTTTTATACTCTTTCTTTAATTTCTTGACAAGAAAAATTTAATATGGGTAAAACCGTAAAACTCAAAAATGGTTATTAAAAACTTTTGAGTGTCCTCGTAATAACAAACATAAATTTATTCTACAAGCACACATTGGATAGTAAGGACGGGAGGCGGAAGCATAAACTCCAGTGCATGCTATTGAAATTATGTAAATTTTTCATCAGTTTCTAGACTTGCATAGACTTAACTAAAATAAGAAGTAAACTATAGAAAATTACAGTAAGACCTGTACGTCAAGATGACAGCAGCCCTTAACATGAGAGATTAAGAGCCGGTTTGGAATTGAGTTATAGATGCTCTTAATTTAATAAATTTGGTTGACTCTCTCTCCTAAATTTATATTACAATAATGCCTTCCAAGCATGCATCTCCATTATACTATATACATTAAGGAGATTATATGTAAAGGTAGTGAAGATGGAATATGGTACTTTAAGCAAAAAGATTGAACAGTTTTTAGAAATCACTAACATGTCCGATTCAATTAATGTATCCAAATGAGTTATGTGACTATTAGACTCAGCAGCAGAAAGAGAGTGGTGATATATATATATATGGGTTATTTTTAGAACGCATATGTGTGTGTTGGGTTGAAATGGGAGGTGTTTTGCAAGGGACAGGAGTTGATGGTTGAGAATGAGGGGGTGAGTGATTTGGTTTGGATTTAGGAAACAGATAAATAGGAAGCTGAAAGGAACAAGAGTGGGGTGTGTAATTTGGGGAGGAGGAAGGAATAATGAGAGGACGTGAGGTGGGGCGATGGAATTTGATTTTTTTGTGCATGCATGCATGCATGCAAGTGCCATCACAATCCAATCCGATCCCATCACGATTCTCTTCTTCATTCTGCATTTACATTTTCCAAGTTTACAGTCGTAGAGGCACTGTTATTTATTACGAGAGTGTTATTTGTGGGTACGTACGTAGTAGAATAGGACATTGAGGGGCCTGGCACAAAGGCGGGTTGTGAAAGTTGAAACCCCTCATCGATCACCACCCAACACGTACAGGGAGCATCGCCCTGTGAACTAATTAACAACCAGTAAATTTGCATCGCTTCCAATCAAGAAATTAACTTCTCATTCAATAATCCAAATCACTCCTTATATGTATCGTTCAATATTAGTCAATGATGAGCGTCAAGCAATGAAGCGAGCGGTTGCTTTAATTTAGCTGTATGTCACTGACACCATTGGCCACAACGAACCTCATCAGATACTATTAAATCTATCTACAAAGAAAGAAATAAAGAATTTGTGTGTATTGAAGAATAATAATAATGAACTGCATGCATGTGTTGAGGATATAAATGAATGGTAGCCCGTGTTAAATTTTACATAGAAACTATATAATAATAGTAAAATCACCCTCTCCCTTCTAAGCATGTGAGAGACTCGTATTTGTGTAATGGCAAGTGTAATAAGTTGGAAAGGGGAGGGAGAGGGGGAGAGAGAGAGGGGTTGGAGACAAAAGGCATGATGCAGGTGAGGCTGATGGGTGACGGGTCGAGGGAGGGGAATGATCAACTGCCTGCCTGCGCAGGCCCCTTCCTTGGGATGCTCCCTCCCACGCGCGTTCATCTATCCCCTCCCCTCCCCTCCCCTTCCCTCCCCTCATTCCCATTCTTCTCCCTGACCTTTCTATGCAAAACTCCCCTCCCTTTGTACAGTGTACACAGTTGATTTCATACCGTCTCACACCTCTCTCCCCGACGCCTTCATCTCCATCTCACACCTCCACGAGTGAAAAGTGAGATCTTGATCTTCTGCCGAAGACGAACCTGAATCTGGTCGACGCATTCTCTTAACACGAGTGTTATATTTGTTTTTCAATTGCAATCACATATACAATAAATAAGGATTGTATAAACATTTTCATGGCATACGTGCCGAATAAACTTTGAAAACTTATTGCCCATCTCATATTCATTTCCACAAAATTTCATCCTGCGTCTCTAATAAGAACGAACGCACATGATGGGGTGGCCCTTATCTTTTCCCTGTGGGAGGATATGGCCGGCATCATATCATCGTAAACCCCATCTGGTTGCAACGAAGAGATGGATGATTGAAGCCTTTTTGGTGTGGGATTGGGGGAGAAACGCAAAAGTTGAGAATGCACAGTGGGTGTGTGAAAAGGACCCCGGGGGCGGGGGGGTGGCGATGATGGAATGGCGAAAAGGTCAACATTAAATGGGGGGAATTGAATTCCGGGACCATTGAATTTGATGGGAGAGGGAGAGGGTAATGATAAGAGGCAGAGAGATGGCAGGAGAGGGATGATGAGGAATTGGGGAATAGGGAATAGGGAATGATGGAAGATGAAATACTCCAAATCTCATTAAAACTCTCCGCTCTTGTTCTATTCTCACCCTCCTCGCCCTGTGCATGCATGTGTTGCCATCAAGGGCTCTGCAAATTAAAAATCCCATCTTATGCAAGTCTGATTCGCCTGATCCAGTTCAAACAAATCATACAATGAAATTTGGTTCAACTGTCTGGTCATGATGGATCTGTTCAAAACTCAAACGGGTAGGACTAATCCACTTTGACCCAAATTACTTTTTACTTGTTTATGTTAATAACCATACTTATTATTATTGTTCAATGCTGAAAACCATGGACTTACAAATAAATTTTAATATTATATGGTACATTTTATATGATTTTATGTGTTCTTCTATGTTATTTTTGTATCATTAAATAAAATTTTGCCTAATGTAAAGAGTAAAAAACAAAAAAAAATAAGTTCACTAGAATGATATGAACAATAGAGGAGAACCAGCCCGAGATCAGGTTGGTGATGAATAAGATTGACCTTAGATTACCTTGGACCTGTTTGGTAACCATGGCTTATTTTCATAAGCACGTTTAACAGTACTTTTCCGCAAAATGAGACAATCTCCTCCATATATTTGCCTCGACTTATGTGAATAAACACTTATAAGTGGCTTACGGCAATTTACCAAACGGGCCCCTTACACAACTTGAAGTTTATAATATATCATGGGTTAGGTTGGAAACTAATCCGGCTTAATCTTATACATGTAAATCCTTTTAGGGCTTATTTGGTTTCAATTTTTCAAAACATAGGTTTCAAATCTAGGTTTTCTCTTTCATACTCTCTTTTTACTACTTTTTTCTCTTTTCTCTTTCTTACTTTTTCTCTCTTTCTCTTTCTTACTTTTCTCTTTCCTACCCACTCTTTCTTACTTTTTTGCCTCGAAATCCGTAAAAGCTAAATATAAATCACTTTTCAAAACCTAGGTTTTGCCTCGGAATCTGTGAAACCTAGGTTTCAAACTTAACTCCCAAACAAGCTCTTAGTTGTCATCCCCCCAACCCAAAAACTCCAATCCTTCAATAAGGAAACTATTTGTAGCTAGTCTGATCCACTTGGTAAGAATTTGTTGAGAACTGCTGGCTGGTCGTTATTTGAGTTTGAAGGAAGGCATGGCACGCCACCAAAGGCACTATTGCCTTGTTGTTTTCTTTCGTATAGAGATTTGACCAATGACCAATGACCAATGACCACCCACTCATAAAATTTGCAGAGAGCAAAGAGAGTTACTAGTGTTTAAACTTCAAATTTCACATTTGTGTGAGGGTGGGAGCTCCGTTGTAATTTTGGGCAAAAAGAAAAGGCGAGGGTGCAGGAGAGGGGCTCGGCTTGGCGGACGCCGCTACTTTCGCCTTCTGCCCCTCCCCTCCCATCCCCTCCACAGTACTCCCCCTGCTCTCTCTCTCTCTATTTAATTTGTTCATTATTAATTTACTTTTTTTGAATAATTTTCCAACAAGCATTGGGCCCCACTCGATTGATTTTGGGGTGATACGTCTTGTCAATCACCAGTTCCAAACTCTGTTGACCCTGTCTCTTCCTATCTCTGCATTGCCTCCTTCGCCCTTCCCAATTGAATTTTTATTTATTTAACAAAATCACAGTCCAAACCCCCCAAACCATACTCAAAAAAAGAAAATATAAATCTTGCTAATTGCTTATTTATAATAAAATTACGTAAAAGTAAAAATAATAGGGAATTCTGGATGAAGGCAAACAATAAAGAATAACACAGCAAGCCAGGGATACAAATGTCCCTAAGCCAGATAATTGAAACAAATAAAGTAAACATTCAGCATCTAATATATGGCGCACCCCATTATATCAACTTTCAGTTATACCTAACACTGAAATTTTATTTTGGGGAACATAAGATTAAGAAAGAAAGAATAAATTCTGTGTAAATGGTGCGTGCTGCCGATTTTTATTTTGACAACATAAGTTACTTTGTAAATAGTTTTGTTTATTCCTTTCAAAAATGTTTTCGTGAATATATGTGCCCGTTTGGGAATGCGGTAGAGAAGTACTTTTACGCAAGTCAAGGTAAATATGTGGAGGAGATTATCTTATTTTAAAGAAAAATAATGTTGAACGTGCATTTCATTTTTTAAAATGTTATTTCAAACAAACCCTATATCAAACCCATGATGAGCTAATTTTTAATTAAGGGAACAAGAAAAAGGGAGGGAGATTGACTCTGTAATTAAGAATCAATTGGATCATATATAATGAAACACGTTATGATCGGTGTAAATAATTAACTGCATATTTGGAAAACACTTCTTTCTAATAGTACACGTAAATCAAGATAAAAACATCTTGAAATTTGTAAAAAAACATTTTAAAATTTAGAACTCCTTTCTTCTAACGTCCAGACACGGTGGGTAGATAGAGTAGACAAGGGAAGGCAGGTGATTAAGGTATCTTCACGTACATACATAATAATGACCAACATCACAACAGCCTAAACCAGAGCTAAGTACGCAATGGCATTCTCTCTGTGTTATGATCTGTCTTAATTCCAAATTATACGCATTATGTATTAACCTTTTTATTTATTTATTTATTGTATCGTCTTCGTCCGTACAGTTTTTCACACTCTCCTGTCACCCTCCTTGCCCTTGGTTGTCTCTTTATATCTATCAATGATTCATGCATGCATGATCAAAATTATCATGATTGTACGTGCACCCAAAATCATTTTTCAAAATCCACACACACACATATATATTTTTATCTCATTCCTTTACCTGCAGACTTTGTATATAACCACATACATGATCGATCCTTGCAAGTTTGAGTAGTCTGTCGGCATCATTAAAACACATATTCATAAAAACACACTTGTCTACCTAAACATACATAGACAAGAGATAGAATCCACTCACATCGTGTTAGACTCTCCTATAAAAAGACAAAGTTAGATTCCAGTGTAATATATATATATATATATAGTGAGACTGATCGATTCTTTTAGAATTTTAAAGGAAGAATAACAACCGGATCCTTGTAATATATATATATATATATATAGTGAGACTGATCGATCCTTGCTTGTTCAAAATTTTGCTCAACTTAAACAAATCTATTATCTATTTTTCCAAAAAGAAAACGAAAATACTGCAAAATTTCTTTAAAATAAAGATCTAGATCACACAGATCTCTGTTAGAAATTAAAGGTTTGTTTGTGCAGGTCCCAAAAGTGGGAGGCGATCAACTCTCTCTCTCTCTCTCTCTAAGTATATATAGGAATTATAATTGGAGTTGAAGAGATCAGGGGCAAAATTAAAGAGGATCTAGAGAAGCAAATTTAAAGCATGCATGGAGATTGTCAAAGTTGCTGAAAGGTGTAAAAAGGAAGAATGGAAAGCGAAACTTGATTCATGCAAATAATAAACCAATAATTGAAGCTTTATATATATATATATATATATGTGCATGTAGCTCCAACTTGAAGTCAAAACTGGTGGCCACACTCCTCTATATATACACCTCTTCAATCATTGTTTCCTTCTCATGATCCCAAATATTCTCATCAAACATCATATACACTATATATTAATATTATTCATTCATTCATTCGTGCATATTAATTTCCGTTATATTTATTCCATACTTCCACTTCACCTCTCCAACGTTCTTACGAGTAGTGCCTCCCGTATTGCATGTATAATTCGTAATTATTGCTTGTTTGGACTTTAGGTCCGACCTAGATGGGCCAAGCCATTTAACTAGGGTTTATCATCTAATTGGATAAATATATATATATACACATACAAGATAGGAAGTGGAGGGTCTCCTTCCACCCACTGTTTCCTAGAGTTTTAATTTCCGACTATTCATCTCTTTGTCTCGTTTTTTTTATTGTCTTTGGTGCATTCACGTACCTGTGGAACTTTTTGTTTCTTTTCCCTTCTTATTTACTTTCTGACATTGTTTTTCCTTATGCCTTTTCTTCTGAGCTAAATGCACACAGCCTTTCTATCAACTTAGAGAATATATCATATTTATATAATTGTATAAAAGGTGTTGTGATTTCCGTAACATGTGAAGTGATATATACAAGCTTTTTGACTTTTTAGGGAGGTTTATATAATCAATGAAGCTTGGGAAGCTAGAAAGAAAGAAAAGCGGGAAATCTGTGTGATTTAGCAGAGGTAAGGTGTAGCAGTTTAGCCGTTGTCCTTTAAAGAGAAACGCATGTGTGTGTGTTTCTTTCTTTTAGCCTTTCTCTGTATACATGCATGCCTAAGTTTTAAATATGGAGAAAACGTTAGCTGGCATATAGAATTTCATTCGTGAGAGAGAAATAGCCGGGATGGGATCCAGTTGGCAGTAAAAACATGCAATTTTAAACTGAAGATAGACCTGATCTTAAGCGAGGTAATAGCCGGGTTACATTTTCAAAATTTACTTGAGTTGAGTCACAGGAGGGGAAGTCAAATCTTTGACAAAATGACGCAGTTAAATTGAAACCATCCGATTCCATTCAATCGAATAGTTAATCAGTGGTAACACTCAAGTGGACAAAGTAAGTATGATATAGGGTCAAGAAAAGTTTGTGCTTTCACAAATCCCAAGGCAAACCAATAATGTTAGATTAGAAAAGCCATAGATTTGGGGAGAAAACTTGGGAGGAGACAGATACCATATGAAGCCTGGATTGAAGTGTGTGTTAATAATATATTTGAAGATATTAGATGTTAGGTGGCCTTGAATCATGGAACGTGGGGTTTGTTTTGAGCACTCTGACTTTTCTCTTTTGATATTTCATTTCTGGTTCCACTGCTTTGAGGATGTCACGTGCACTGCATGAGGGGTAAGATGATTAAGTGAGAGGCTTAAAGTGGGTGCCTTCAACAAGGAACAAGGATGGAGAATAGGAACTCAGAAACGGTGGTGATGTTACGGGGAATGAGTACTGATGATGAAAACTTTTGCATCTCTTTAATGAAACATTTGGGTTGGGCTTAGCCCGATTGGTGGAGTTGGGCCCGGGGCAGGTCATGATCCACATAAGAAACGACGTTGTTTTGAGATGGAGAGGGTGAGTCCTGACAATCCTTGCCATCCATAGTCGGTCTTCCTCCTCCTCATGCAGGAGCACGGGCCTTCTTCCCATGAGCTTGGGACGGTATTGATGAATATGTGAAAGAGGTGTTATATGTAATAACTAAGATATAATATAAATCACAGGCGGCCTTCTTATTCCAACACTAGAGTGCTGCGTCGTGATTCTCATCCTTCCAAGAGGGAATAGCATAAAATCGCCCGCTATTGTAGATGACTCCACCACGTTGAATTCTGTTCAGAAGTGAGCGAGGAACAGGAAAGGACATCTTCTTGAAATAAAAACTTCCTGTTAATCCCACCTATGAATATTCAATAGGTGCCTGCATCTTGAATGGTTCTCAAGATTTCATGATTCGTATTCGTGTTTTCAATATAGGACGTTTAAGAGCATTAACGGGCTTACTGCTGACTGCAAAGTCCATTAATACAATTGTGCAGGTGATTTTTGTACTTATCATATTTCCTCCCTCCAAGTTTTCAAAACAGCTTCAAGTTTTCCTACTTGGTTGTTCCTGTATTATTTGTTTTCATACAGAATTATACCGAAACATTTTGCTATATATTGGTGACATGTTCTGGTACTCATATATACGTGTGTGGAGACTGGAGACTGCATTACGCGGTCCTGCAAATCTGGGATAACGGTATGTAATCCAGTGAGCTACTTAATGAATTTAAGTAAATTACGGAAGTGAGATGAATTACAAAGGAAAATACTAAGATCAAATCCCTTATGTTCATTACATCCAATTCTTAAATCATACCGCAATGTGTCTTATTTATTTCATATGAATTTATGGTTGATTGGTGGTATTTTAGAAATATAACACATGACCTTTTATAATTGGAGATCTTGATATAATGGATATATGAAATTTAATATAAGTATGGTCCTATCACTAATATCGATTTATAAGTTAAGTAGATTTATTTTGGGGGAGGGAAATGATAAAATATTAAAGATAAAATGGATTGAGGTCTTATATTTAAAACTAAGATAAACCTCCTAAGTCTGAACAAACTTCTATATTGATGACCGGAGGAGGAGGGAGTAAAAAACCTTGGCAAAAAGAGACTTCATGTTGAAGTTTGATTCATTTTATGGACAAGGGGTAGAAGCGAAATGCTTGATTGTCTGTGAGGAAACACTGCAGAAAGGACAGCTATGCTGAGGGTGTTCTAGAAAGGGTCAAGGTGAGTGATGGAATGGAATCACTCTACCATGGAATGGAATGGAATTCCAATTCCTCAGTCAATGACAAACATATGCAGTCTCACAGAATCACCAGATGATAATGATTCCAAACGCTGCTGCTGATTTGGAACTCCAACTTCATGTATACATTTATTTTCTCAGCAGCCATCGTATATTTGCCTTGTTAATTGTAGGCCACAGCGGCATCTCTTTTGACTATTATGATTGTTGGAATATGGGCCACCCTTGATGGATTGGGCCCAAGTCCATGGGCTAGGTCAAATACGTAAACCTAAACCCTAGTGGGAAGTTATAAGAGGGGGCAAGTGGCTCCCAAAGGCGGCAGAAGTAACGCTCAGAGAAAACAAGTTTTCTCCCTTCCCTTTTCTCTCAGAGAGAATCCTCTCATCTCTTCTCCTCTCGCCTTCGGTGCTTTTGCTGTGTCTTATATTTGGATCCGCACTTGTGATTCGAGTTCCGCGTGGGTATCTGCAGATTCGTAATTCGGCATCTCCAGGTACGCCCGAAATCCTTCAATGCTTGTAATTGCAAATTTGTAATATGATAGAGAATGTTTCTTCTATATGTAGAGACAATTGACGAGAACTTTAACCATAAAATTATCAAATTGTCGTCATCATAATTCACACACATACACATGTATATTTGTTCAGCCGGTGCATCCCCCGGAACTTTAACTACCCGAGATAACTTTTCTTTTCCCATCTCATTTGATTTTGCAATTTGATGATCACCTTATATTTCGATTTGTTCAATTTAGAAAATCTCATTCCCATTTCCTTCTTTTTATCAATAATCTAAATCCCATTTTCAGAAACTTATAACATTTGAATATGAAAATTTGTGATTCAGATCCAGAATACTGGACTCAAAAGATGCACTTCCAGAAACTCATAAATAATTTCCATAAGTGAAAAATCAAAGAGAACAGGAAGATATTGAAATTAAAACTTATCTGCCTCCTTCATGGTTTATAAGATGAACTCAAGACGACTCCTTTGCAAAATTACTATATCAAACCATCCTTTTCTTCGAGCGGGTAAAACTGGTGCCATCTCCACATTTGCATTTTCCAGATTTCTTCAACTTATGAAGTTTGTAATCAACATGTTTTCAAAGAAACCATTTATGAAATCACATGAATTAAGCCTTGTTGGCAATATTGGTGGGAATAGTTCTTTGAAGAATACAAGAAGAAGAGATGAAGAAGATGAAAAGGAAAGTTGTGCACAATGTCTCCAAGGCGTGGGCAACACTTTCCTTTAGGCTTAATTCACCCTCACCTATTCCTATATTACAGGGTGCAAGTTGGGTTAACCGGTGAATTTCCTGCAGGATACAATAGAGACCCTTGAGTATGGATTGCACTCCCTACTATACTCAAGCCAAGACAACAAAGGCTTTTACAAAGTGATAATTTATCTTTTTCTAAGTGTGCACTCAAAGAGAAAGATAATGAGTTTGATATTGTTGTGAGGAAAATTGTGTGTAGAATTGTATATAGAATTGTGTCTGCAAATTGAGAGAAGGGGAGGGTATTTATAGAGTATGGAGAGATGCCTAGAAGTGGTACCTTTTGGAGATAATGTCTCTTCAATTAAAGGTCACAATCATACCACTTGAAAAAGTCACAACCATAATGACTTTTCCATAAAGAGTTGCACCTTTATAGTATGTAGGGATATATATGACTTTAGAGTTACAACCCCCTACACACCCCTTCAAATAAATTAATTAATTTATAAGGACACAACTTTATAAAAAATCACATATCTTCCTTTAAAAAATTACATCTTTTCATTTTTGAAAAATACTCCAACAAAATATGTGAGTGATTTTTACTGAACCAAAAAAAAAATCACTTCATAAATACCTGTTATATTCCATTTGAGTCGTGAGTTTTAATTTTGGAGGTGAACTGATTTTTCTCTATTCAATATTATAGATAAAGAGCGTAAACACGCTTTCTAAAAACTAATTATATACATCTTTGAAAAAAAAACTAATTATATGCAATCTGTCTATCATGGAAATATGACCATTCTTTTAAAAAAGAAGAAGCTAATCATTTTATACATTTCCATCAATTACCTTTTTGTATTTTGAGATATTAAAAAATAAATTATATTAAATATTCGCAAATAAATTAAACGATTTTGTATGAACCGGTCTTGAATCAACAATAAATAATAAGAAATATATTTATGTGCATATGCTTTGTATGAAATATATTTATGTGTATATACTTTGTATGGCTTATACATAAATGTCCTATTTTAACGTGGATAAATACTTCTATATTATATTTAAACATTACTTTTTTTTTAAAGATCATATACAAACGTATTTTATACTTTAATTAAATTATATTATTTGAATGATTCTTCAATGCCTTAGTAAACATATTCTCTGTTATTCTTCTCTATTTATTAGGGTGTTCATCGATGAACTTTCTCAATCATAATCACACGCTTCCGAAAGAACAATACAAACCAATTGTTACCATTACATATACAAGATTGGATGCCTTTCGCTAAACCCTTCAAAGGCATCATCATAATTCCAACAACCTACAACCCCAAACCGAAACTCAAAAGCTGAAAAAAAGAAAAACCAAAAACAGAAACAAACGAACAAACTGATAGAAGACACAGTCCCACCAACAGAAACAAACTAACTGGAAGAAGAAGAAGAAGAAACTGATGATATTTCATATCTTAAGTTAACGTGTTACTAAAGGGAAACGCAACAAAAAGAACATATATCGATCAGACACGAGTCCCAGAAACAGGAACATTTGCACCCTTCTGCATGTGGTCCCCGCCGACGCCGTAGTTGTCGGTGTCACGGTAGCCGGGGCCGTACTTGCTGCTGTAGAGTCCGGCGTGGATGAGGATGGAGTAGAGAAGCTGTGTGAATGTGAGGATTATAAT